>JARBDR010000916.1:0-279669 GCA_029721355.1 Tegillarca granosa | reverse complement strand
TTCAAGTAACTAAATAATACATGTACCTTCATGCATTAAAGGTTCAGGTCCAACATTTTAGAATTTATTGTATTTATTCAGGGAAATCTCACCCAAGAGATTGAATATTTCTGTCATAGAGAGGTTCTCCAGGTCCCAGAGGGTAAGTTGATTCTATTCTACTGCTGCAAAGGGAAAAATGAAAAGGGTTGAACTGGGTATCAAAACAAAACATACAAGAGCTCTCTTTGAGATGAGCCTTTTTCTGTTACATATGACAGCTTTCCAGTCTCTGTAATAGCTATCCTATGCTGTCTTACACTGGGCTGACCTGTATAATCAGTCATGGGGTTGTTGAACCTAGTGTTGTTTCCTGTTTAGGATAGTTTAATCAATGAGAATGATATAAAGGAATGTAGCAGTCTGGGAAGCTCACCTACAGTGTAGCAGGTCCTGGGTTCCATCCCTGGTTCAGCACTTGCAATTTTTTTTTTTGTTACACTTCACTGATAAACTGACAACAGGTTGGTTTTTACCTACATGATGATTCCAATATTAGGATATAAATCTTTGCAAAATGTAACTTTGTGATTCAACATATACAAAATATATTGAAAGACTGTATGTACATAAATTTGTTTTATACATTCTAAAATCTTAGTATTAATACTCAATTTTAGAACTTCATTTGTTATTTAATCTGATTTTATAATGTAATATCAGTATGATATGTCATATAATTTGGCATTCAGTCAGGAACTCATCAATACCCATGTAATGAAAGACTGCAAAATATTGAAAGACAAAAATACCCCACATGGCCTCACTGTGGTTATATCATCATAAAATAATAGGGAGAAAATATCTTTAAAAATGATGTAAAAGGTAGATTATACATACTGAAGGAAAAGTAAACAAACAATAAAAACTACAATTTAGATATCACCATTTTACCATGCAGGCATAAATTAATTTTTGAAATGCCTAGAATCAATTATTAGGATGTTTACGGTATATTTTAAAGAAGTGTACAGAATTTATCATTAGACTTGATTTTTTGAGAATTTTTACTCTGTAATTCACACCTGAACAGAGTTATAGGTAAACCTTTTTATTCATGACCAACATTAAAATGCACAAAATTTATCATTAATTAAAAAAACCTAAGTGTTGACATTTTAAAAGGTGTAAAGTTACTCTTGTACAGACACATTCATTTAAATTTTGTTAGATCTATTTAAAAGGTTTTAAATTTGTAACTATTTTGATTTCAATCTATTACTTTAGTACCATTAAGATTTCTTTTTTAAACTTTATTTTAAGGGCTTGAATGGCTATTAATTGTCTTTATTTAAATAAAGTTGGTACAAATAACCTATAATATCTTGCCCTCATTCTGTATTTTTATATCAATAGCTACCTATAACACCACATTTATGACATTTCATTTACAGATGTTCAATTTAGACAGGTTTTAATTTTGTACAGATTATTTACAACTGAACATAAGATCACCACAAATGAACATAAGATCATTAATAATGAATATAAGATCACAACAACTGAACATAAGATAACCACAAATGAACATTAAATTACTACAAATGAACATTAGATCACCACAAATGAACATAAGATCACCACAAATGAACATAAGATCACCAATAATGAATATAAGATCAAATCAACTGAACATAAGATAACCACAAATGAACATAAGATAACCACAAATGAACATAAAATCACTACAAATGAACATAAGATCACCACAAATGAACATAAGATCACCAATAATGAATTTAAGATCACCACAAATAAACATAAGATCACTACAAGTGAACATCAGATCACCACAAATGAACAAAAAATCACTAAAAAGAATATAAGATCATTACAAATGAACATCATATCATTACAAATGAACATAAGATCACAACAAATGAACATCATATCATTACAAATAAACATAAGATCACAACAAATGAACATCATATCATTACAAATGAACATCATATCATTACAAATGAACATAAGATCACTACAATGAACATCATATCATTACAAATGAACATCATATCATTACAAATGAACATAAGATCACTACAAATGAACATCATATCATTACAAATGAACATAAGATCAAAACAAATGAACATCATATCATTACAAATAAACATCATATCATTACAAATGAACATAAGATCACTACAAATGAACATCATATCATTACAAATGAACATCATATCATTACAAATGAACATAAGATCACTACAAATGAACATCATATCATTACAAATGAACATCATATCATTACAAATGAACATAAGATCACTACAAATGAACATCATATCATTACAAATGAACATAAGATCACTACAAATGAACATCATATCATTACAAATGAACATAAGGTCACTACAAATGAACATCATATCATTACAAATGAACATCATATCATTACAAATGAACATAAGATCACTACAAATGAACATCATATCATTACAAATGAACATAAGATCAAAACAAATGAACATCATATCATTACAAATAAACATCATATCATTACAAATGAACATAAGATCACTACAAATGAACATCATATCATTACAAATGAACATCATATCATTACAAATGAACATAAGATCACTACAAATGAACATCATATCATTACAATGAACATCATATCATTACAAATGAACATAAGATCACTACAAATGAACATCATATCATTACAAATGAACATCATATCATTACAAATGAACATAAGGTCACTACAAATGAACATCATATCATTACAAATGAACATCATATCATTACAAATGATTATAAGATCACTATAAAGAATATAAGAAAACTACAAACGAACATAAGATCATGACAACTGAACATAAGATCACAACAACTGAACATAAGATCACAACAAATAAACATATGATCACTATAAGTGAACATATGATCACAACAAATGAACATAAGGTCACTACAAACGAACATAAGTAAACATCAGATCACTTTAAAACAGACAAAAAAGACACAATACATCAGACTACTTACGTTTCTATCTTGCTTACAGTGTGACTAGTGGTTCCAAAACCAACAAAATAACTGAAGTTATAGATTTGTTTATTCAGAACAAAAGTTTAATTCTTTAATCTCAAAACAGTAAAAATCTGATTGTAAATGGTAATACCTTTTCTACAAAGAAACTAAGCAAAATGCACAAAAATCTGCACAGAGAACACTCAAACATAGTTTCTTTTATTCTCCATAACTCGTAACAGCGATATATAAATAAAAACATAATGTGTAGGCAATGGTTGATAACAACTATAGTGTTGTAAGAGACCAGTAAAGTGTGTGAAGTTGTATTAAATAATACTGATTTTATCATTAAACAACTTCAAATGAACTTTAAAGTTCAGTTCTGAAATTTTCAAAAAATTATCATAAACTCAAATTTATAACGTATATCACAGGGTTTTATTAACTACAATTAAAAAGTCATATCAGATTAAATGTGGTATGATATCTATTATAAATCTTGTGTTACTTTTAAGTTCCTATCAAACTGGTTTGCTGACTTTTTAACATGATACTCCGTTAAATAATTACTGAAAGAATTACTAAAGCTTTTTCAAAAAACTCAAAATTTTTTATAAAATATTTAAGTTCATACAGAACTAATTTTTCTTTACGGTCCCAGCATTAGAGGCCCATTTAAGCTGTGTCAAGTGATATTGTATTTCAGTTTATGGACAAAGCACTGGAATAAAAAACACTATCGTTTATTTAAAGTTTTAAACTTATGTATTAAGTTTTTAAAAAAATTACATTTTCTAATGAAAGTTTATTTATCAAAACTTTACTAAGATTTCTCTCAAAACAATTGTAAAATGCACATAATATTTATATTCTGACTTAATTTTTCATTTTTTTTTTTAAACCTCTTATGTATATTCTATATATTTTGATATTGTTATATTACTTAAAAATTGTAACATTAAAATCTTCAAAACCTTTAAATTGTATCTAATATATAACACAAATACCAGTTAAATTTGGATGTGCCAGATGTGCACATTTCGGAAATTCATTCCTCATCAGTGACACTAAGACCCAAAAGTTAGATAGATAAAAAACATAAGCCAAACAGTTGAAAATTAATGAATCTAAAGTTCCAAAATCATCTGATTAATCTGATTCTTAAACAATGATAAACTATTGATGAACCTAATAATCTATATTTGATCTGAAAGGTATTTTTGATTATCAGTCAGCATGATAGATATAAAGCAACAAATTACTGGTCAGTTACTGACCATGACTGATATAAAGCCACAAAGGACTGGTCAGTGACAGACAACCACAGATATAAAACCACAAAGTGCTGGTCAGTGACACACCAAGATCGATATAAAGCAACGAAGTGCTGGTAAGTGACTTACCAAGACAGATATAAAGCAACAAAGTACTGGTCAGTGACAGACCAAGATATAAAGCAACATAGTGCTGGTCAGTCACTGACCAAGACAGATATAAAACAACAAAGTACTTGGTAATGACTGACCAAGACAGATATAAAGCAACAAAGTACTTGGTATTGACTAACCAAGACAGATATAAAGCAACAAAGTACTGGTCAGTGACAGACCAAGACAGATATAAAGCAACAAAGTACTGGTAAGTGACTGACCAAAACAGATATAAAACAACACAGTACTGGTCAGTAAGTGACCAAGCCAGATATAAAACAACAAAGTAGTTGGTATTGACTGACCAAGACAGATATAAAGCAACAAAGTACTGGTCAGTGTCACACCAAGACAGATATTTAGCAACAAAGTACTGGTCAGTGACAGACAACGACAGATATAAAGCAACAATGTACTTGATACTGACTGACCAAGACATATAAAGCAACAAAGTACTGGTCAGTGACAGACCAAGATATAAAGCAACATAGTGCTGGTCAGTGACTGACCAAAACAGATATAAAGAACATAGTGCTGGTCAGTGACTGACCAAGACAGATATAAAGCAACAAGGTACTTAGTACTGACTGACCAAGACAGATATAAAGCAACAAAGTACTGGTGAGTGACAGACCAAGACAGAAATAAAGCAACAAAGCACTGGTGAGTGACTGACCAAGACAGATATAAAACAACAAAGTACTGGTGAGTGACTGACCATGGCAGATATAAAGCAACATAGTGCTGGTCAGTGACTGACCAAAACAGATATAAAGCAACAAAGTACTGGTCAGTGACAGACCAAGACAGATATAAAGCAACAAAGTACTGGTCAGTGACAGACCAAGACAGATATAAAGCAACAAAGTACTTGGTACTGACTGACCAAGACAGATATAAAGCAACAAAGTACTTGGTACTGACTGACCAAGACAGATATAAAGCAACAGAGTACTTGCTACTGACTGACCAAGACAGATATAAAGCAACAAAGTGCTGGTCAGTGACTGACCAAAACAGATATAAAGAACATAGTGCTGGTCAGTGACTGACCAAGACAGATATAAAGCAACAAAGTACTGGTCAGTGACAGACCAAGATATAAAGCAACATAGTGCTGGTCAGTCACTGACCCAGACAAATATAAAGCAACAAAGTACTTGCTACTGACTGACCAAGACAGATATAAAGCAACGATGTACTTAGTACTGACTGACCAAGACAGATATAAAGCAACAAAGTACTGGTCAATGACAGACCAAGACAGATATAAAGCAACAAAGTACTTGCTACTTACTGACCAAGACAGATATAAAGTAACAAAGTACTTGGTACTGACTGACCAAGACAGATATAAAACAACATAGTGCTGGTCAGTGACTGACAAAGACAGACATAAAGCAACAAAGTACTTGGTACTGACTGACCAAGACAGATATAAAGCAACAAAGTGCTTGGTACTGACTGACTAAGACAGATATAACGCAACAAAGTACTTGGTACTGACTGACCAAGACAGATATAAAGCAACAAAGTACTGGTCAGTGACAGACCAAGACAGATATAAAACAACAAAGTACTAGTCAGTGACTGACCAAGACAGATATAAAGCAACAAAGTACTGGTCAGTGACAGACCAAGACAGATATAAAACAACAAAGTACTAGTCAGTGACTGACCAAGACAGATATAAAGCAACAAAGTACTGGTCAGTGACAGACCAAGACAGATATAAAACAACACAGTACTAGTCAGTGACTGACCAAAACAGATAAAAAATAACATAGTGTGGGTCAGTGACTGACCAAGACAGATATAAAGCAACAAAGTACTTGGTACTGACTGACCAGGACAGATATATAGCAAACAGAGTACTTGCTACTGACTGACCAAGACAGATATAAAACAACATAGTGCTGGTCAGTAACTGACCAAGACAGATATAAAGCAACAAAGTACTGGTCAGTGACAGTCTTAGGCAAATATAAAATAACTTAAACACCATCAAAGTAACCTACCAAATTAATTTCTTTGATGTTAAATTGTTTGAAAAATGAACTGTATTGAAATGTTTAAAGGGTTTGATTCAATTAGTTTTAGACTTTTCAGTCAAAAAAATTTAGTGAAGGGTAGAGATTGAAGGTTTTCCAAAAACTGGTCATTTCATCCTTATTTGAAGGGCACTTAGAAATACTATATTTTTTTCACACAGACCTATTGAATTTTTCCTTATCTGTGATCTTTTACTATCAACAAGTTTTCATCTTGTATCAAACAATGTTATAATGTTGGTGTAAACCTTCCACCATTTTTTTGTATTGTTATATGTAAGTGGTGAAGTGACACTGTATTGTCATATGTAAGTGGTGAAGTGAAAACTGTATTGTGATATGTAAGTGGTGAAATGATACTGTATTGTGTGGTATGTGAGTGTTGAATTGACACTGTACTGTGATATGTAAGTGGTGAAGTGACACTGTACTGTGATACATGTAAGTGGTGAAGTGACACTGTTGTGTCATATGTAAGTGGTGAAATGACACTGTATTGTGGTATGTAAGTGTTGAAGTGTCAATGCATTGTGATATGTAAGTGTTGCAGTGACACTGTACTGTGATATGTAAGTGGTGAAGTGACACTGTATTGTGATATGTAAGTGGTGAAGTGACACTGTATTGTGATATGTAAGTGGTCAAGTAACAATGTATTGTCATATGTAAGTGGTGAAGTGACAATGTATTGTGATATGTAAGTGGTCAAGTGACACTGTACTGTGATATGTTAGTGGTGAAGTGACACTGTACTGTGATATGTAAGTGGTGAAGTGACACTGTATTGTGATATGTAAGTGGTGAAGTGACACTTAAAACTTGCAGTAAAAATCTTCCCAGGATATCATTTTTAGAACATTTAATATATAACCATAGTTAACATTGTGATGATAATTTTTATATTGGCATTTAAATCTACATTGATCAAGCCTGATACAAAATGATATATATAAATGCAATATAAAATCTAAAACACAGCATAATAATATTAGTTAACACTTCAGTCTTTATTTACATCAAACATATCAACATTAATCAAAAGATCAAATCTTTATTTCCAATATCAACAATATATTTATCTCACTTCTTATATAAAAATTATCACCTCATAAATCAAACATTAGGCAGTTGTGGACGTTTTACAATGCATTGTGGGATATGATTACAATGCATTATGGATATTATTGCTATTATTACTAAACATTATGTGATATCAATATCATACTAGTTAGCTGACTCATTACTATAAATGAACTGCTTCATTAATACTGCATTACAATATCCCCAAAAATATCAAAAGTCCTGTTGCAACCCAGTTGTAAATATGACAGTATCAGTTAGAAATGTGAAAGACATCCCAGTTGTAAATTTGGCAATCCAAAAAAGAAGCATGTACTTTGTACCAATTAGAAATGGGACAGTCACAGTTGGATAAGTGAGAAGCCAAGATAGTTTAAGTTGTAAATGTAATGATTCCACTGCATTCTAAATTCAAACATGACAGTCCTTATAGTAAATGTGAGGCCCAGTTGTAAAAACAACAGTCCCAGTTTGAAATGCAATAGTCTGAGTTGAAAATGTGACAGAGACAGTTGTAAATATAACCACATCAATTGAAAATGGGACAGAGACAATTGTAAATGTAACCACACCAGTTGAAAATGGGACAGAGACAGTTGTAAATGTAACCACACCAGTTGAAAATGGGACAGATCTATTGTAAATGTAACAGCACCATTTGAGACATTTGAAAATGGGACAGAGACAGTTGTAAATGAAACAGCAGCAGTTAAAAATGGGACAGAGACATTTGTAAATGTAACAGCAGCAGTTGAAAATGGGACAAATCTAGTTGTAAATGTAACCACACCAGTTGAAAATGGGACAGAGACAGTTGTAAATGAAACAGCACCAGTTAAAAATGGGACAGATCTAGTTGTAAATGTAACAGCACCATTTGAAAATGGGACAGATCTAGTTGTAAATGTAACAGCACCAGTTGAAAATGGGACAGAGACAGTTGTAAATGTAACCACACCAGTTGGAAATTAGAAAGACAGTTAATTGTAAATGTAACAGCACCAGTTGAAAATGGGACAGAGACATTTGAAAATGGGACAGAGACAATTGTAAATGTAACAGCACCATTTGAAAATTGGAAAGACAGTAAATTATAAATGTAACAGCACCAGTTGAAAATGGGACAGAGACAGTTGTAAATGTAACAACATCATTTGAAAATTAGAAAGACAGTTAACTGAAATGTAACAGCACCAGTTAAAATGGGACAGAGACATTTGAAAATGGGACAGAGACAGTTGTAAATGAAACAGCAGCAGTTAAAAATGGGACAGAGACAATTGTAAATGTAACAGCAGCAGTTGAAAAATGGACAGATCTAGTTGTAAATGTAACCACACCAGTTGAAAATGGGACAGAGACAGTTGTAAATGTAACAGCACCAGTTAAAAATGGGACAGATCTAGTTGTAAATGTAACAGCACCAGTTAAAAATGGGACAGAGACAGTTGTAAATGTTACAGCAGCAGTTGAAAATGTGACAGAGACAGTTGTAAATGTAACAGCACCATTTGAAAATTGGAAAGACAGTTAATTATAAATGTAACAGCACCATTTGAAAATTGAAAAGACAGTTAATTATAAATGTAACAGCACCAGTTGAAAATGGGACAGAGACAGTTGTAAATGTAACAACACCATTTGAAAATTAGAAAGACAGTTAACTGAAATGTAACAGCACCAGTTAAAATGGGACAGAGAAATTTGAAAATGGGACAGAGACAGTTGTAAATGAAACAGCAGCAGTTAAAAATGGGACAGAGACAATTGTAAATGTAACAGCAGCAGTTGAAAATGGGACAGATCTAGTTGTAAATGTAACCACACCAGTTGAAAATGGGACAGAGACAGTTGTAAATGTAACAGCACCAGTTAAAAATGGGACAGAGACATTTGAAAATGGGACAGAGACAGTTGTAAATGTAACAGCAGCAGTTGAAAATGGGACAGAGACTGTTGTAAATGTAACATCAGCAGTTGAAAATGGGACAAATCTAGTTGTAAATGTAACCACACCAGTTTAAAAAGGGACAGAGACAGTTGTAAATGTAACAGCACCAGTTGAAAATGGGCCAGATCTATTGTAAATGAAACAGCACCAGTTGAAAATGTGACAGAGACAGTTGTAAATGTTACAGCAGCAGTTGAAAATGTGACAGAGACAGTTGTAAATGTAACAGCACCATTTGAAAATTGGAAAGACAGTTAATTATAAATGTAACAGCACCATTTGAAAATTGAAAAGACAGTTAATTATAAATGTAACAGCACCAGTTGAAAATGGGACAGAGACAGTTGTAAATGTAACAACACCATTTGAAAATTAGAAAGACAGTTAACTGAAATGTAACAGCACCAGTTAAAATGGGACAGAGACATTTGAAAATGGGACAGACAGTTGTAAATGAAACAGCAGCAGTTAAAAATGGGACAGAGACAATTGTAAATGTAACAGCAGCAGTTGAAAATGGGACAGATCTAGTTGTAAATGTAACAGCACCAGTTGAAAATATGACAGAGACAGTTGTAAATGTAACAAAACCAGTTAAAAATGGGAGAGACAGTTAATTGTAAATGTAACAGCACCAGTTGAAAATGGGACAGAGACATTTGAAAATGGGACAGAGACAGTTGTAAATGTAACAGCACCAGTTAAAAATGGGACAGAGACATTTGAAAATGGGACAGAGACATTTGTAAATGTAACAGCACCAGTTGAAAATAGGACAGAGACAGTTGTAAATGTAACCACACCAGTTGAAAATGGGACAGAGACAGTTGTAAATGTAACAGCACCATTTGAAAATGGGACAGATCTAGTTGTAAATGTAACAGCACCAGTTGAAAATGGGACAGAGACAGTTGTAAATGTAACAGCACCAGTTGAAAATGTGACAGAGATAGTTGTTAATGTAACCACACCAGTTAAAAATGGGACAAACAGTTAATTATAAATGTAACAGCACCAGTTGAAAATGGGACAGAGACAGTTGTAAATGGAACTGAGACAGTTGTAAATGTAACAGCACCAGTTAAAAATGGGACAGAGACATTTGAAAATGGGACAGAGACAGTTGTGAATGTAACAGCACCAGTTGAAAATGGGACAGAGACATTTGTAAATGTAACATCAGCAGTTAAAAATAGGACAGATTTAGTTGTAAATGTAACCACACCAGTTGAAAATGGGACAGAGACAGTTGTAAATGTAACCACACCAGTTGAAAATGGGACAGATGAAGTTGTAAATGTAACAGCACCAGTTGAAAATGGGACAGAGATAGTTGTAAATGTAACCACACCAGTTAAAAATGGGAGAGACAGTTAATTATAAATGTAACAGCACCATTTGAAAATGGGACAGAGACATTTGAAAATGGGACAGAGACAGTTGTAAATGTAACATCAGCAGTTGAAAATGGGACAGAGACATTTGAAAATGGGACAGAGACAGTTGTAAATGTAACAGCACCAGTTGAAAATGGGACAGAGACAGTTGTAAATGTAACAGCACCAGTTGAAAATGTGACAGAGATAGTTGTAAATGTTACCACACCAGTTAAAAATGGGAGAGACAGTTAATTGTAAATGTAACAGCACCATTTGAAAATGGGACAGAGACATTTGAAAATGGGACAGAGACAGTTGTAAATGTAACATCAGCAGTTGAAAATGGGACAGAGACATTTGAAAATTGGACAGAGACAGTTGTAAATGTAACAGCACCAGTTGAAAATGGGACAGAGACATTTGTAAATGTAACATCAGCAGTTGAAAATGGGACAGATCTAGTTGTAAATGTAACCACACCATTTGAAAATGGGACAGAGACAGTTGTAAATGTAACATCAGCAGTTGAAAATGGGACAGATCTAGTTGTAAATGTAACCACACCAGTTGAAAATGGGACAGGGACAGTTGTAAATGTAACAGTACCAGTTGAAAATGGGACAGAAAAAGTTGTAAATGTAACAACACCATTTAAAATTGGGACAGGGATAGTTGTAAATGAAACAGCACCAGTTGAAAATGGGACAGAGACAGTTGTAAATGTAACAACACCATTTGAAAATGGGACAGAGACAGTTGTAAATGTAACAGCACCATGTGAAAATGGGACAGAGACAGTTGTTAATGTAACAACATCATTTGAAAATGGGACGGAGACAGTTGTAAATGTAACAACACCATTTGAAAATGGGACAGGGACAGTTGTAAATGTAACAACACCATTTGAAAATGGGACGGAGACAGTTGTAAATGTAACAACACCATTTGAAAATGGGACAGGGACAATTGTAAATGTAACAACACCATTTGAAAATGGGACAGGGACAGTTGTAAATGTAACAGCAACACTTGTAAATGTAACAGCACCAGTTGAAAAAGGGACTGAGACCTTTTAAAATAAGACGGACTGAGTTTTACATGTAACAGTTGCAGTTGTAATTGGAATTGTGACAATCCCGTCTGAAAATGCAACAGTCCCAGTGGCGAATATGACAATCTCTGGAAATTGAAAGTAAAAATGGAAAAATGGCTGTTAAAAATGCAATAGTCTCATATGGATAGAAAAGACACATACCAAGTTTGAAATGATACAAACCAAACTGTTAATGTCAGGGTTTGAAATATAACAGTCCAAGTTGGAAAGGTGACAACTTAGCTAGAACTGCCGTGATTAAATGTATACATGTATAAAGTTCTATTTGTAAAAAATAGTTGTAAAAATTTCTAGGTAGAATACAAAAACATTAACTTATAAATTTGCCTTCTCTTTTATGATTAAGCACTTCCTATCTTTGGACATAATTGTTTGAAGTTTAAAATGGATATATGGTTAATTTATCATTGTCAAGATTGTTAACTTAAATAATTTTGCCAGTTTTCAGATGATCAAGGAAACTAGTTAAAGAGTTCTGGTACTCACACTATTATTAGCCTTTACTACAGTAACAGAGCTAGTGTGATATGTAAGTCTGTGCTTTAGTCCATACTTAGTTTAACAGTGCATCTGATAACCAACAAAACAGTAACCTGTATGTAAGAATGTGAAAATGGTATTTGAAAAATCTAAGTGAATTTCCAAAATTGTTGCAGTTTCAATATCCTGTAATACTTGTGCATGTGTAATTTAGTTCATAACAAGATAATTAAAGGTTTACTTGTTCAAGTCACTTTGACACTGAATAAGGGTTAACTTGCTTTGCAAATTGGATTAAGCTCAAGCACTAAAGCTATTTATGAAGTTTGGCTTAAAGGTCTTGAATTAGAGAAATTAAGCTTGATATCCTTGAAAGGGCTTTGGTCTTGTAACATTCCTATCAAGTTCAGCTGTCATAAGTTAACTGTTTCTTGGTAAGAAGTCATTATATGAAAAATGTATGGACTCAAGAAAATGAAACACAGATGACAGATGATGGAAAAAGGATGCTGAGGTGTGCTAAAATGGTGAATTTAAGTCCATAGCAGTATTTCAAAGGCATCAACAGAGTCTTGATAAGTGGATTTTCAAAAGAAGTCAAAAATTTTAGTCAACCATAAGAATATACAATACTGTTTTCCTCTTTAAACTTTAGAAGCAATTAAATTGATGGGAAGTTACAAGCAAAATAAAACAAAAGAAAAAACTTAAAAAGTTTGTTATCTTTAATTATAATTGTTCTCAAAGGAATATTTCTTCTCTCAAAAAATCAACGCCCAAAGATAAATATATAAACTGTACATTAAACTCCTGCAGGAACTACTTGTGTTTTGCTGAAAAAAAAAAACGCAACAGTAAGTGACAAATTGTTGTATAACATACACTTTGTCTCAGATAGCCTACATATGAATAACAGAAGTTTTTGTTTCTGTACAAACTGATGTTAATGATTACTAAATGTTACTGATTCAGTTACATGTTTTACTTTGAACTTAAGCACTCTTGACTTTTACAATGCCATGAAACATTTATAAGATCAAGAATTAAGGACTCTCTTGACTTTAGAAACTTTGAAAATATTTAAAGATCAAGAGGAAAGGGAGTTTACTGATTCAGTCAAATTTTAACATCCAATTTTAGTTGGGGTCAAATTAATGCAAACCATTAAAAAGACTAACAATGTGTTATATGAAACCTTTTATTTTACTTTAATGCACATTTATAACTATATGTAGATGAATTACATCTCCTCAATGACTTTCACACACACACACACACACACATACACACACACACACACACACAGAGAGAGAGAGAGAGGGAGAAAGAGAGAGAAAGAGTTAACTTATGGAACAAACTTATAAAACAAGACTAAAATCTTTGCAACAAGTTTGTGTACTATTGTAGTTAAAATTTTAAAATCAGACTGTTTTCACTTAAGGACTTATTTAGGACTTCACAACAAATCAAAGACAATGCTTATCAGTGTTTCCTTGCCATACTTTAATAAAGAAATTCTCATAGTTTTATTTAAGTTATATAGTTATATTATATATGGACACTCACAGAAGAGACTGGATATTATACTAGTGTTTAAATAATTACAATATATCAAATGAGTTAAAAGTTATATAAGAAATAAATAATGTATTAAGATGATCTTCAGTTGTGAAAGACATTTGAACTGGTTATTTAATATCTTCTATTGCTTCAAATATCATGATTTGTATATTTTTAATTTGGTCAAATTTAGTAGAATAATTGATGTAAATTTTATAAGTCAAATGTTTATAGATTAAGAATAATAGGTAAAAAGGTTTGTGGCAAGAAACACAGTATAATTTCATTTATGTACATTTATTTGAATTAACCACTAATTTATAAAATGTCTTCTATGAGGTCCGATCAAATTCTTTATATATATTTGGAGTGAGAGTTAAAAAGGGGACTCAAGACACAGACAGATAATAAGATCATTCTGTAACATCATGTGGGCTGTAACATCTGCCAAGTAATAAATCAGCATTTAAAGAAAATTAAGAAGTTTGTGTGGTCATTCAATAACAACAGAATACCCCTACAAAATATTGGTGGAGATATCCTAAAAGATCTTAGATGTTAACTTTAAATTGTGTATTTATATAAAATTCAATTTTGGACTTAAATCCTGGACTTAAATTTCGGACCTATAATCATGACTAGTAAGAACAAGTGTCAAAATTCAAATTCTGGACTTGATTTTAGTATTATAAAAACATTTAAAGGAGATGGAACAGAAAATGCTCAATTATGGCTTCAAAAATTAGAATTCCTACTGAAGAACAAAAACATTGCTGATGAAGCTGCATGCTCAACATTGCCATTGTTATTGAATGATAGTGCATTAAACTGGTTTATATCTTTACCTGATGATGTGAAAGAAAATTTTACTGATTTTAAGGCAGCCTTCTTGGAAAGATATGGACCAAATAAATCAACACGCTAGTTTATGGTTTCAGAACTTTACAAAATAAAACAAGAACAAAATGAAAAAGCTTTGGACTTTATTAGCAAAATTATTGCCAGAACATTGGGACTGGAAATAACAGAAATGCAACTTAGAGAAATAATACTTCAAGGATTGAAACCAGAAATTAGGCAATTCATTTTACAAAAAGAAGAAAATCCAAATGTTGCTAACATACAGAAATATGCAAAAGTAGCTGAAGAAGTTTGCATTGGTAATCAAAATACCAATGTGATGTTAGCAATAGAGAGAATAGAAGACAAACTTCAGCAAACGACTACAACAATCAATTCAGTAACTGCCAATACAGAAAGGCCACAAAGACGAAATCAACCATATCAAAAGATGCAATGTGGAAAATGTGGACAATTCCATAAATGGAATCGGTGTCCAGCATATGGAAAGTCATGTAAAAAGTGTGGCAAATCTAACCATTTTGCCAAAGTTTGTCGCTCAGCAATCAGAACATCACAACACCCTGGTAGAATCTGACATGAAGAAGCCAAGAATTCAGCTGCTGTAAAGAACAGTTCATCTGTAACTGCACCAATTAATAACAACATACTGGAGGCGAAAATAAACAATAAAAATATTCAAGGATTAATCGACACTGGTGCATCAATTTCACTTATTTCGGAAAATATACTATACAAAATATTTGGGAACTCATATAATGTTAAATTAAAATCTGTGTCAATTCCTTACATTATTGGAGTTAGTGGTGAAATGCAACAAGCTATTGGTGCTATTGACTTGGAAATTAATGCTAATTGTTAATTAATAGACTCAAAGTTGTACAAACATTCCATGTATTTTCTAAACTTCACTGTCAAGTTATTTTTGGAATGGATTTTTTACAAGATAAAAGAGTTATGATTGACATTGTGAACAAGAATATTTCGATTTATGATGGATTAACCATACAACCCATGCAATCTTCAACTAATCATTCAGCATTAGCCACTACAATAGCAAATGTGACAATACCAGCCAGGTCAGAATGTGTGTTACCATTGAAAGTTAGTAACAATAAATCATGAGATCTAGCTATGTTACAACCAGTGGATCATTTAGCCTCTACTTTAAAAGTAATTGGTGCAAGATGTTTAGATAAGGTCAAGAATGGATATGTTAATTACCAAATTTTAAATCCATCAAATTCAAACATAACAATTAAAGGTGGAAAAGTTATAGCAAGTGTAGACAGAGTTGATCCTAAGGATATTGTAGAGGACTCTGCATCAAAGAATACAACAACAACAGATTCTATCAAGGCAGCTGAAAATCTTGGATTTCACAAAGATATATTTAATAATTCGAGTTTAACTGAAAGTGAAAAGACACGTTTTTTGTCATTTCTCGGTGAAAATAATGATGTATTTGCAACAGATCTATCTCAGCTTGGGTGTACAAAAGCATATCAACATCGAATAGAAACTGGTGATACACAGCCAGTGCGTCAAAGATTTTATCGCACAACACCAAAACAAAAGGAAGAAATTGAAAAACAAATTCAGGATATGCTAGAAAATGACATTATAGAACCTTCAAATTCTGAATGGCACAGCCCAGTTCTGCTCGTCAAAAAGAAAAATGGTGACTTTAGATTTGTTATTGATTACAGACGTGTTAATCGTGTGACCAAATCTGAAATATTCCCTTTACCACGACCAGATGATATTTTGGATACTGCTGGAGAATTAAAATCAAAGTATTTCTCTGTTTTAGATATGACATCAGGATATTGGCAAATTCCACTAGATCCAGAAACTAAGCACAAAACTGCATTTATAACACATAATGGAATATTTCAGTTTAAAAGAATTCCATTTGGACTTATGAATTCTGGAATGGCTTTTCAAATGGTTCTAACACAAGTGCTTCAAGGTATTAATTGGAAAAATGTACTTGTTTATATTGATGATCTTCTGGTATTTAGCAAGAACCTAGATGAACATTTTAAACATTTAAATTAAGTGTTTAACAGACTGAGATCTGCAAATTTGAAATTAAAACCACAAAATGCAAATTTGCTCTTCATAGAGTCAAATATCTAGGACATGTTATTTCTCAAAATGGTGTTGAAACAGATAAAGACAAATTAAAAGCTGTGAGCGAATTCCCTAGGCCAGACAATGTTACAGAAATTCGAAGTTTCCTTGGATTATGCAATTATTACAGGAAATTTATTAAGAACTATTCTGATATTTCGGCTCCTTTAACAAAGTTACTTCAAAAAGATACAACTTTTATATGGTCTGAACTTTGTGAAAGTGCTTTCAATAATTTAAAAACTGCATTAACAAATTCACCTGTGTTAGCATTTCCAGATATTAATAAGCCGTTCATACTATCTACAGATGCATCGTCAGAAGCTATAAGTTTTATTCTTAGCCAAAAAGATCAAAACGGTAATATTCATCCAATTCAATATGGAGGTCGTGCATTAAGACAATCTGAAAGAAAATGGGGAATTTCAGAAAGGGAATGCTTAGCTATTGTTGAAGGTGTGCGTGCATACAGACTTTTTCTTGAAAACCAAGAATTTACAGTTGTAACTGATCATCATGCTTTACAGTTTTTGCATAATATTAAACAAAACAGTGGACGATTAGCTAGGTGGTCACTGTTATTACAAGGATTTAAATATAATATTCAGTATAAGAAAGGAAATCACATCAGAATGCAGATTCATTAAGCCGCAGGAATTATGCTACAGAAAAAGAAGTATTGGATGTTAATGACATTTTTATAGGACATTCAGGTCAACAAGGTCAATCTGTTATTGCTGAAAACTTTTATCAAGTATATTTAGAAACAGACAAAGAGGATACCTATAGACCCCCTGCTGTTACAGTTTATAGTGTTGTAGATCAAGAAAAAAATTCAAATCAATTTCAAATCTACCTGGACAATCATAATGATTTAGGAACTTTACAATCACAATGTGACATTATAGGACCTATTAACAATTATTTAGAGGGCGGAGAATTGCCTACAAATAAAAATTTAAGTAAGAAAATTGTGGTTCAAGCTGAACAGTATACATTAATTGATGGATTACTCTATCACTTATGGGATCAGAGAGCCAGAAAAATACCCAAAAATATCAGAATTAAGAGACAATTAGTTATTCCACGTGATTTAACATTGGATTTACTAAAAAGTTATCATGATTCTGAAGTTGGAGTAGCACATCAAGGATTTGACAGAACATATGCATCTATTTCATCAAAATTTTATTGGCCAAAATGTATGCTGAAGTTTACAAATATGTGTCAACATGTGAGACTTGTCAGAAATCAAAACAATCTTCCCATACTAAACCTGCACCACTGCATCCTATTCAAAATATGTCAACTTTTGAAAGATGGCATATGGATATATTAGGACCATTTCCTGAAACACCTGAAAAATTTTAATATCTTTTAGTCATTGTGGACATTTTCAGCAGATGGATTGAAGCATTTCCTATACGAACTCAGGAAGCAACTGAAATAGCAGACATTTTGTTCCGAGAAATTATATGTCGTTATGGATGTCCCCGTATTTTAGTGTCAGATAGAGGACAAAATTTTTTATCTCAAATTGTTGCTGGACTTAGCAAGAAATTCAACATTAACGACATCATACAAGTGCTTTTCATCCGCAATCAAATGCAACCGTTGAACGTTGTAACAGATCATTAGCTCAATCATTGCGAAGTTATATCAGTGAGAATCAAAGTGACTGGGCAGACATTTTGCCAGGCATTCTTATGGCATTTCGAAAATCAGTATCAACAACATCTACTGGTTTTTCACCACTTCAATTAGTTTTTGGAACAAATATGAGACTACCAATTGATATAACATTAGAGAAAATCAAGGCCAATTCTCATACTGCTGCAGAATATTTTGAAAAACTACAAAAACAGTTGGAAATTATTAAAAAAGTAACTAATGAAAACCTGGACAAATATCAAGAAAAATATACTTCATATCACAACAAAAATAGTGAAGATCCAGAATTTACATTAGGTCAACAAGTGTGGTTACACAAGACTCATGTACCACAAGGACAGTGTAAGAAATTTCAGGATAAATATGTTGGACCGTATTATATCACTGACATTGGACCAAACCACTCATACAAGATAAAAGATGGAAAAACACATAAACAAATGAAATCTTTTGTTCATGCAAATAGACTAAAAACATACAATGATCCTGAACAAAGACCAGAACATTTACAAGAGGATGAAGTTCAGAAACAACCTCAAATACCAAATCGGGAAGAACAACAACCACAAACCACAGATCAAACTCAACAACATCAACAACTTGTAGATCGGGAAGGAGCGCAACAAAATACAGACACAACCGAAGCACACGAATATGGAATAGTCGATAAACTTTTGCGCTGTAGTAAATATAGAGGACGAAAATCGTATCAAATAAAATGGAAAAATCACAGAAAAACAACATGGGAGCCTGAGGAAAATATTCCATCATTTTTAATCAGAGAATTTCATGTTAATCGGACACAAAAAGGAAAAATCAGGAAAAGAAATAGATGAACATTGAAATAGAACAATAATATATCTCTGCATACCTGCCTTAAGTAAAATATATTGTGCGCAAGTTCTTTTGAATGGATTATGTTAACTTTCCTATACAAGCTTATTTCTATACTTTTCATCTTTATTCTTATTTCCAACAACGTTATTTGTTCAGGAGAACTATGTGTTTCAGTAAATTTAGAAATCTGGCTGAAATGGTAACTGCTTTTACGGGATATGTTTTAAGTGTTCAAATGTAAATATTACTAGAGTTCAAATGGATAAATATTTTAAGTTTATTAAATGTGAAATAAGTTAAAAGCAGAAAATGTGCAAGTAAAAATATAAATTCCTGTTGGATTTATAATGAATGTTAGAAGAGTATAAAGTGATCACAAGTATAAACCCGGGATGGATAGATACATAGATAAATATAATAGATAGTGCATATATTCATGTAATGTAGTATAGAAATATTGTAGTGATAGAATTTTTTCTAATTGGAATACTTTTTTATAAATGTTAAATTAAAAACAAAAATCTGAAAAACATTCACTGTGGACGATTATTAATATTTCAGAAAATTTCGGGACGAAATTTAATAGAGTCCGAGGGAAATTATTGTAGTTAAAATTTTAATATACACTGTTTTCATTTAAGGACTTATTTAGGACTTCACAACAAATCAAAGACAGTGCTTATCAGTGTTTCCTTGCCATACTTTAATAAAGAAATTCTCATAGTTTTATTTAAGTTATATAGTTATATTATATATGGACACTCACAGAAGAGACTGGACATTATACTAGTGTTTAAATAATTACAATATATTAAATGAGTTAAAAGTTATATAAGAAATAAATAATGTATTAAGATGATCTTCAGTTGTTAAAGACATTTGAACTGGTAATTTTATATCTTCTAATGCTTCAAATATCATGATTTGTATATTTTTAATTTGGTCAAATTTAGTAGAATAATTGATGTAAATTTTATAAGTCAAATGTTTATAGATTAAGAATAATAGGTAAAAAGGTTTGTGGCAAGAAACACAGTATAATTTCATTTATGTACATTTATTTGAATTAACCACCAATTTATAAAATGTCTTCTATGAGGTCCGATCAAATTCTTTATATATTTGGAGTGAGAGTTAAAAAGGGGACTCAAGACACGGACAGATAATAAGATCATTCTGTAACATCATGTGGGCTGTAACATCTGCCAACTAATAAATCAGCATTTAAAGAAAATTAAGAAGTTTGTGTGGTCATTCAATAACAACAGAATACCCCTACAAAAGTACCAAGACTAGAAATTCATATCATCAATTATGTAGCAAGTTTGTAAAACAACACTAGAAAATTCATATCACCAATTATGTAGCAAGTTTGTGTACCAAGACTAGAAATTCATATCATCAATTATGTAGCAAGTTTGTGTACCAAGACTAGAAAATTCATATAACCAATTATGTAGCAAGTTTGTAAAACAAGACTAGAAAATTCATATCACCAATTATGTAGCAAGTTTGTGTAACAAGACTAGAAAATTCATATCACCAATTATGTAGCAAGTTTGCGTACAAAAACTAGAAAATCCATATCACCAATTATGTAGCAAGTTTGTGTACCAAGACTAGAAGATTCATATCAGCAATTATGTAGCAAGTTTGTGTACCAAGACTAGAAAATCCATATCACCAATTATGTAGCAAGTTTGTGTACCAAGACAAGAAAATTCATATCAGCAATTATGTAGCAAGTTTGTGTACCAAGACTAGAAAATCCATATCACCAATTATGTAGCAAGTTTGTGTACCAAGACTAAAAAATCCATATCACCAATTATGTAGCAAGTTTGTGTACCAAGACTAGAAAATTCATATCACCAATTATGTAGCAAGTTTGTGTACCAAGACTAGAAAATTCATATCACCAATTATGTAGCAAGTTTGTAAAACAAGACTAGAAAATTCATATCACCAATTATGTAGCAAGTTTGTGTAACAAGACTAAAAAATTAATATCACCAATTATGTAGCAAGTTTGTTAAACAAGACTAGAAAATTCATATCACAAATTATGTAGCAAATTTGTGTACCAAGAATAGAAAATTCATATCACCAATTATGTAGCAAGATTTTGTACCAAGACGAGAAATTCATATCACCAATTATGTAGCAAGTTTGTGTACCAAGACTAGAAATTCATATCACCAATTATGTAGCAAGTTTGTGTACCAAGACTAGAAAATCCATATCACCAATTATGTAGCAAGTTTGTGTACCAAGACTAGAAAATTCATATCACCAATTATGTAGCAAGTTTGTGTACCAAGACTAGAAAATTCATATCACCAATTATGTAGCAAGATTTTGTACCAAGACGAGAAATTCATATCACCAATTATGTAGCAAGTTTGTGTACCAAGACTAGAAATTCATATCACCAATTATGTAGCAAGTTTGTGTACCAAGACTAGAAAATCCATATCACCAATTATGTAGCAAGTTTGTGTACCAAGACTAGAAAATTCATATCACCAATTATGTAGCAAGTTTGTGTACCAAGACTAGAAAATTCATATCACCAATTATGTAGCAAGTTTGTAAAACAAGACTAGAAAATTCATATCACCAATTATGTAGCAAGTTTGTGTAACAAGATTAGAAAATTAATATCACCAATTATGTAGCAAGTTTGCGTACCAAAACTAGAAAATCCATATCACCAATTATGTAGCAAGTTTGTTTACCAAGACTAGAAAATTCATATCACCAATTATGTAGCAAGTTTGTGTACCAAGAATAGAAAATTCATATCACCAATTATGTCGCAAGTTTCTGTACCAAGACTAGAAAATCCATATCACCAATTATGTAGCAAGTTTGTGTACCAAGACTAGAAAATTCATATCACCAATTATGTAGCAAGTTTGTGTACCAAGACTAGAAAATTATATCACCAATTATGTAGCAAGTTTGTGTACCAAGACTAGAAAATTCATATCACCAATTATGTAGCAAATTTGTGAAACAAGACTAGAAAATTCATATCACCAATTATGTAGCAAGTTTGTAAAACAAGACTAGAAAATCCTATCACCAATTATGTAGCAAGTTTGTGTACCAAGACTAGAAAATTCATATCACAAATTATGTAGCAAGTTGACGTTCCAAGACTAGTAAATCCATATCACCAATTATGTAGCAAGTTTGTGTACCAAGACTTGAAAATCCATATCACCAATTATGTAGCAAGTTTGTGAAACAAGACTAGAAAATTCATATCACCAATTATGTAGCAAGTTTGTGTACCAAGACTAAAAATCCATATCACAAATTATGTAGCAAATTTGTGAAACAAGACTTGAAAATTCATATCAGCAATTATGTAGCAAGTTTGTAAAACAAGACTAGAAAATTCATTTCACCAATTATGTAGCAAGTTTGCGTACCGTGACTAGAAATTCATATCACCAAATATGTAGCAAGTTTGTGTACCAAGACTAGAAATTCATATCACCAATTATGTAGCAAGTTTGTAAAACAAGACTAGAAAATTCATATCACCAATTATGTAGCAAGTTTGCGTACCAAGACTAGAAATTGATATCACCAATTATGTAGCAAGTTTGTGAACCAAGACTAGAAAATCATATCACCAATTATGTAGCAAGTTTGTGTACCAAGACTAGAAATTCATATCATCAATTATGTAGCAAGTTTGTGTACCAGGACTAGAAATTCATATCACCAATTATGTAGCAAGTTTGTGTACCAAGACTAGGAATTCATATCATCAATTATGTAGCAAGTTTGTGTACCAAGACAAGAAATTCATATCACCAATTATGTAGCAAGTTTGTGTACCAACACTAGAAAATCATATCATCAATTATGTAGCAAGTTTGTGTACCAAGACTAGAAATTCATATCACCAATTATGTAGCAAGTTTGTGAAACAAGACTAGAAATTCATATCACCAATAATGTAGCAAGTTTGTGTACCAAGACTAGAAATTCATATCATTAATTGTGTAGCAAGTTTGTGAAACAAGACTAGAAATTCATATCACCAATTATGTAGCAAGTTTGGGAAACATGACTAGAAATTCATATCACCAGGTATGTAGCAAGTTTATGAAACAAGACTAGAAATTCATATCAGCAATTATGTAGCAAGTTTGTGTACGAAGACTAAAAATTCATATCACCAATTATGTAGCAATTTTGTGAAACAAGACTAGAAATTCATATCACCAATTATGTAGCAAGTTTGTGAAACAAGACTAGAAATTCATATCACCAATTATGTAGCAAGTTTGTGTACCAAGACTAGAAATTCATATCACCAATTATGTAGCATGTTTGTGAAACAAGACTAGAAATTCATATCACTAATTATGTAGCAAGTTTGTGAAACAAGACTAGAAATTCATATCACCAATTATGTAGCAAGTTTGTGAAACAAGACTAGAAATTCATATCATCAATTATGTAGCATGTTTGTGTACCAAGACTAGATATTCATATTACCAATTATGTAGCAAGTTTGTGTACCAAGACTAGAAATTCATATCACCAATTATGTAGCAAGTTTGTGAAACAAGACTAGAAATTCATATCACCAATTATGTAGCAAGTTTGTGAAACAAGACTAGAAATTCATATCAGCAATTATGTAGCAAGTTTGTGTACCAAGACTAGAAAATTCATATCACCAATTATGTAGCAAGTTTGTGTACCAAGACTAGAATATTCATATCACCAATTATGTAGCAAGTTTGTGTACCAAGACTAGAAAATTCATATCACATATTATGTAGCAAATTTGTGAAACAAGACTAGAAAATTCATATCACCAATTATGTAGCAAGTTTGTAAAACAAGACTAGAAAATCATATCACCAATTATGTAGCAAGTTTGTGTACCAAGACTAGAAAATTCATATCACCAATTATGTAGCAAGTTGGCGTACCAAGACTAGAAAATCCGTATCACCAATTATGTAGCAAGTTTGTGTACCAAGACTAGAAAATCCATATCACCAATTATGTAGCGAGTTTGTGAAACAAGACTCGAAATTCATATCACAAATTATGTAGCAAGTTTGTGAAACAAGACTAGAAATTCATATCACGAATTATGTAGCAAGTTTGTGTACCAAGACTAGAAATTCATATCAGCAATTATGTAGCAAGTTTGTGTACCAAGACTAGAAATTCATATCACCAATTATGTAGCAAGTTTGTGAAACAAAACTAGAAATTCATATCACCAATTATGTAGCAAGTTTGTGTACCAAGACTAGAAATTCATATCACCAAATATGTAGCATGTTTGTGAAACAAAACTAGAAATTCATATCACAAATTATGTAGCAAGTTTGTGTTCCAAGACTAGAAATCCATATCACCAATTATGTAGCAAGTTTGTGTACCAAGACTAGAAATTCATATCACCAATTATGTAGCAAATTTGTGTACCAAGACTAGAAATTCATATCACCAATTATGTACCAATTTGTGAAACAAGACTAGAAATTCATATCACCAATTATGTAGCAAGTTTGTGAAACAAAACTAGAAATTCATATTACCAGTTATAACACTTTTTGGTTTGTTGAGAAGGTAGAACACTGTTTAGGGCCCCGGTTTAGACAGTAAGTGAGTTCACATGGTGGAGAAAACATTAGTAACTCTACATATAAAGCTACCAATATTCAACTTGCCAATTACCATATTTCCTCACATAAAGATTTGTAGGATTCAAACAAAGGGAATAATAGATGCTGTAAGAATTTCCTGATGGAACAACTTAAATGTTGCATAATTTTGATTGAAAATCTGAAATTAAAATAAATGTCAACATTGTATTATCAAAAGGCTCTTGATATGTCTAAGTACTATGTATTATAGATGTCACATTTGTAAGGAGACAAGTTGGTTTCAGAAGTAAACAGACATGCCATAATAGATAAGCTGAATCAAGCACATTTGTGTTAAGATTACTAATTAGTTTAAATCTTTAATTACTGCATCATGCTGTATCCTTGAGTTAACAGCAACTTTAGTACAAGATAACAATTTACACCACTTTATATTTTCATTTAAAAAGTAATTAATTAAACAATTTCGTAATCAATCAAAGTGACCCAGACAACATCTACAAACCAGCCAAACAGTAAACATCCTGACAAAAAGCCAGCCAATTACTTACAATTTATTTAGTCTGTATGTAATTACTGTAAACAAAAAAACAGTAAACAACTTTGAAGTTGCTAAGTGCCTCTTGGTTACCACTTGACAACCGTGACAAAATGACTTCAATATGATTCCTGTTGATAGATTGTAACCAAAGATAAACTATCATTACACTTAATCCAGTAGAAAAACTAGCCAAATTCAACAAAAAATTCAAATCTGAAATTTTTAATTTTTGAAAAGCTAAAGACTTATACTGCTGCAAAAATTAATGATTTGCTTTTCATTAACACTCAGCTGATTTCAAAATCTTTTCATTGATAGATGTTACTCTGTGAAACAATGGAAATTCAAGAACACTTATTTTAATTGATGAGAAGGCAAATTAAATTGTAATTTTTATTGTTGATGTCATTTTAAATTCATGAACTCCCAGTGTTTTGATTACTGAAAGACCATATCAATTATTAATAAACCCACCTAACTATCCAGTATCTGTATTATAGACAGGCAATATTAACTTCATCAGCCAATTAAGTGTTTTAATATTAAGAGGTCAAATTAAACTTTTCATTTTCTATATATAAAGAGATCATATAATTTTCATCAATCTCTCCTATGTTCATTTGTTAAGGAGATATATACTGGACAAAACAAAATTGAGGATCACTTATTTTACAGAAATATTATATTATGTATATTAAATGATAATGACACATTAATACATCCATATTAAACTAGGATCTATTGCTTTGGAAATTACAGTTGCTGTTAGCACATGCTCTTTGTGTATACCTGGTTATACGAAGACATTAGCATGGGATTCAATCAAAGTGGTTTT
Source organism: Tegillarca granosa (assembly GCA_029721355.1). Classification (NCBI taxonomy): domain Eukaryota; kingdom Metazoa; phylum Mollusca; class Bivalvia; order Arcoida; family Arcidae; genus Tegillarca; species Tegillarca granosa. The sequence continues at coordinate 253,068 of JARBDR010000916.1, read as the reverse complement.
GAAAGGTCAAAGGTGTATGCCTTGTTTTATTTATGCTTACTTCTGCAAGATACTCAACATTTTGTTAATCCATTGTCATCTGTGAATTTTTTTATTCATGTTATCATCATGCGGCGTCATCTGACTGCAATTGATAATTCCTGGGTAATTGGAATGTTGCAATCTGGACAGAGCCAAAGGGCAGTTGAACAACATTTTAATGTGTCACAAGTGTTGTGTCAGGGCTGCAGAACCGATTCCAGCAAACTGACAGTTTAACAGAGCCTTCTTCAGGTCGACCAAGAGCTACTACAACCCAAGAGGACAGGTTTCAATGTGCTGCACAGTTCAACAATCAGTTCAGACAAGTTATCTCAAGGAGGATTTCTTTCTTGTTCAACTGAGAAACAGACTTCATCTTCTAATCTACGTGCTTACACACTAGCTGTTCGTCCTGCTTTGACACCACACTACTGGCTAGCTAGACGATCACAGTTTAATAATCACCGGAATTGGCGACTGCGTCAATGGAATCCAATCCTTTTTACAACGGCAAGAAGGCATGTATGGCGTGTGGTAAATAAACGCTATGCTAATTGTTGCATGTCTGTTTTGGCGGCAACTCAGTGATGGTATGGGTGGGATATGTACCGAGCTACACTTGCTTGATTTTGGGTCTCTTACAGGTATGTGGTATATGGATAACCTTCATACTATTGTTAGATCCTTTGGACCAACTTCATTTGATGAAAATGATGCCCGACCTCACAGAGCAATGGTTGTGAATCAGTATCTTTGAGATGAGACTATTCAATGCAGGGATTCTCAAAAAGGAGTCATTTCATGCTACATTAAACTGATACCTTTAACCAACCTTTAGGACAATTAAAAAACCATTAGGTCATCTCCTGTGGTGTAAGTTAACATTAAAGACTGACCAGTTTAACATCACTGAGAATTTACACAATTTTGACCAGTTTAAACTTCAATAACTACTTTATCTGTGACAAAATAAAATTTCTGAAACTTGATTTTTAAAAAAATCAAAGTACTAAAGACTGATGAGAACTGAATCTTAATTTTTTGAACACTTTTTACTATTTTTGTTATAATAAAAAAATTTGTATAATGTAACTTACCCATCAAATAATTCTACCAAAGTATTTATAATATTTTATTGAATATTAAGTCGGCTTTGTAACAGTATGATTATGTGCTTTTTTTAAATAAAAGATGGGAAATATAGTAAATATATAAATCTGGAAACTCTGAAATTGAAATTAATACCTTATTTAGTTTTATCCTGAAATACTTAAACCAGGGTTCTAGAAAATGAAATGAGTTCAACAGAAATAGAAATATTGAAGGCCATAACCTAGAAGGAACTTTTTAAAAGAAAATTTTCTCTTTATTTTATAAAGTTTCAAAGTTTCTAATTAATTATAGACTATGGTTTGAGTTGATTTTGGACCTGGCAAAGAGGCAGGTCTTGCTTTTGTTATCTACGAAAAAGTCTATTTTAATATTTCAAGAGAGAGAGAGAGAGAGAGAGAGAGGAGAGAGAGAGAGAGAGAGAGAGAGAGAGATGATTTAATCAGTTTTAGACTTATTCATATTAAAATTTAAATTAAGAGGATTTACAAGTGTAAAAACATTGAGACTTACTTCTTACAATTGGATGTTTTTTGTTTTTTTTTCATTGAGAAAGTCATTAGTTAAAGATAAATATAGTCAAACTCCACACAGAAGTATTTAATCAGTATTGATTTTTGTAACATTATATGTCCAGTAAAATGCTTCAACCAGGTCCATGGGTCTCTTAATGTGTAAATTTGGATAACATGTAGAGGTCGGCACTAGCCAATTACAACAGACTTGTAACGCAGCATAGCTTTGTTGCCGCATAAACGCGCCCACCACATCTATGCGGGGAATTTCAACGCTTAAAGAGGTCGGCCATATTTATGTGGCAGCATTCAATGCATAAATATGGTGTTGCTTATATGCTGCGCAAAAGTGCTTTTTTGATGCATAAAGAGGACTAATTTTAACAACTTAGTTTGAATCTTAAAAAGAACTTATATTTCGACAAAGTGGTGATGGTGACATTAATGATGACGACAACGGTGACAGTTGAGAATTTATGTTGTTGATGGTAGTGATGATGAATAAATATTATGTCCGATGATGATTAACTTATTTTGCGCCAAATACATTTTGTCTGCAACTTTTATCATTTGTTGATTTTTAACTTTCATTAAAAGAAATTTGCAAGTACATGTGTAATTTAGACAGCAAACCGCTCGGATCTCATGTGAGGCACTGAGTTACTCGGCTTATCATCTGGAAACAAGCTGTGTGCAAAGGATAGCTTTTGGCAAATGAATTTGTATTTTGATAATGATGATTGTGTTTGCTGTGATGATGATGATGATGATGAGGAGGAGGAGGAGGATGACACCAACAGTATTTCTGTCATATAGTGACGCCAGGCTAGTTATAGATGGAAGAAGACCCAACACCAGATCGTCGGTAATAGTCAAATCAAGCATATGGGTAGAACCATAGATCTTCCGCAAGTCAGCCAGGAGAATTCCCTCATGAAAATCTGATCCTGGTCAGATGTCAGGTCAAGCCAGGAATCGAAACCCTTGCAAAGGGGGACCAAGCGACTCGAACCACTCAGGCACTGAGGCCCCGATAATAATAATAATAATATAATGATGATGATCATCATGATCATGATCATCATCATCATCACAATGGTGGTGGTATTTTAGTGAAGGTGGTAATGATGATAGAGGTGTAGGTGATGATAGTGAAGGATATTATGGTGTCATGCTTTAAATGTGTTCTTTATGAGTGGAAGGTAACCTTTTTGCCGCACAAAAGCATCATCGTTGAAATTCCCTGCATAGACGTGTTGTGACACGTTTATGCAGCAACACCGCTATGCAGCATTACATAGCCGCTTTTTTGTCCTTTTGAAGGACATTTATCTTTTGGGTACAGGTCTGTTTGAACACAATTCATCTAATAAGCTGCAATAGATACAGTTCCCAAGAACCTCTACATGATGCTAAACTAATACTGTCAAACTGTTTTATCAATTATACTGAAATTTTGTGTACAAGAGATATTTCCTAGTGTAATAAAGTTGAAGCCACCAGTTCAATTCTTATCATTGACCAGGTCGCACTGAGTACATTTCTGGCTTATAGTATCGGGAATAATGGGCAATGGGAGGGATCCCTATAGTGTGAAATCAACTGCTCTTACAGATTTCATCCAAGATCCTTGAAATTTCACAGCGTATTTCTATATGTACTAAAAGATGTGCAACTCATTTTATGGATTTTATTTCTTGATAAGTTTTAATTTTTCTAGACGTCTGTGAAATCACCCCTCCTACAGTTTTTCTGCCAAGATCCTTGAAACTTTACAAAATGATTTCACACACACAAACACATGTGCACACGCACTTGTGTGTATGTTTGTGATTTTATTTAATAAGAAAATTCCTTTCCCAAGTATAAGATATGTAGATATGTAGCCCTTTAACATGTTTAATGTTATTACTGGCTCATTTTAAAAAGATTACTCAAATAGAATCAAAATCACTACTGCCTTTAGCCAGGTGATCATAACAGGCCCTTTTAGGTGTCTCTTGTTTTCAAATGTAATTTTTATCTATGTTTTTAATTAAACAAAAAATATATGTATTTTGGAATTTGCAGATTAAATCAAGCTTGAAAAGGGAGTCTTTTGCTTTAAAGCATTTTTGGAAAAAGGTTATTTGTCATTTGTCAATGTAACTTAAATAAGATAAATATGAGATAAATATTTCTTATAATTACCAGTAAGTTTGTGCTTTGTTTTCATGAGAGAGAGAGAGAGAGAGAGAGAGAGAGAGAGAGAGAGAGAGAGAGAGAGAGTCCATTTACACACTCTTTCAAATAAGTAAAAATAATTTGATATTGAAGTTAATTACTTCATTTCTCTTCATAATTAAAAAACATCATCTATAAAAACTACATAAACTATATAACATCATTTAAATATTCCTCATATGATACAAATAGTTTAAAATTAAATAACAAAATGTAAAAAAGTTTTATTTTAATTTAGACTTGAAGGGTATTTGGGTATTCTACAGTAAAAACATTTAAGCAATAAATCAGCATGAATGTCTACCTTATACAATGTGGCCAGAAAGATTGAAATTGAGAACATGATGGCCATCTCAGTATTATGTATTCAATTTGACTGACAGCTCCCAAAGGGTGCAAATTTTCGGGCTTGTCTATAATGTGGATTGGTCTAATCATTATTCTGACTTGAACCCAACAGAGCACGTTTGGGACATCCTGCAACAATGCACTTCGAAAGACCCACAACTTTTAGTTAATAGATAGCAGCTAACAACTGTGCTTCCTGAAGAATTTAACGAAACATGATTCGCTGCTTGATCTGATCCACCCCAAGACCATGTGATGTTGTTATCCAAACCCACAGAGGACATACTCACTAATGATGACATTAGTCTTCTGATAAAAATATTTCTAGTTTTTCGGCATATATTGAATTCCATTTTGTTTTGGGGGTTGTCATACTTTGTTTATTCTCAGATTATTACCTGGGAATGAATTCTTGCAAAAATGTTTTGAATATGTTTCATTAATTTCTGGAATTTATCAATATTGTTAAATAAAATTAAAACAAATTTAAAAATAAATTTATCATATCTTTTGATCCTTAACTTTTTTGTCTAGTATATTATATACATCGATGTAACAGTAATTTGATAATTTAGAGGTCATGTTAAATTTATTTAAATCTTCATTGTTTTAATTGTTAAGAGGCTGGATTTAACAACGTTTACAGTGTTTCAGTTGTTGAGGGATCAATTATTGATTATATCAACCTCTACAGTGTATTACTTGTTTAGAGCCCTTATTAAATTTTTAACCTCTAGGTTAAGAGGCCTCGTTAAATTCTTCCATCATTTAGAGAAATACCTGTTTAGGGGCAAGTTATCAATTACCAACCCCTCTAATATTAGACTGTTAAGAGGCTTTATTAATTCTTTAACCTTTCCAGTGTTCTAGTTTCTGAAAGCCCTTTTAAATTTATCAACCTCTACCATAAGAGACCAGTGTTTTTAATTTGATTCATGTTTCAACCTGTACCTCGGGAGACAATATTAAACTTATCAACATTTTCAGTGTTTTAATTGTCAAGAACTCAAATTAAATTATCAAACTGTCAAGAGTTCTATCAGGAAATATCCATGTTATCATTTGTTGTAAAATAATGTTTAGAATGCGATGAGTACACAAGCTTTGAATTTTATTCTTACTTTTTCAACTTCTATAACTTTCATAACTCTTCTTTTTTTTCTCAAAAAATGATAATAACAATAACTGAATTAATTTACCACTACAGACATTTTAAGTCTATATTTAAAAAAATTGGACATTTTCAGAAGAAACCATGACTGTTAAAATATACTTAGGATGCATGTGTCTGGTATACAAATTTACAACACTATTGGGGCACCTGCTTTAGTTTTCTACAAATTAGCACTGTTAATTGTTGTTTTGAAGGAAGATAAAACATAAATTTGTAAATATATTGTTAAAGTAAACATTTGATAAAGTCATGAACAAAATAGAATTAAACAATGATCTGTATGATCTAATTTATCAAACTTGTGTGTTGTACAGAAGTGGTATTAAATGTTCTCTATTTTTTCTTCATTCATGTTTACACATTCAATGCAATAATTGTAACACATTTTATATACATTCTGTACAGTAAAAATGTTGGTAGTTTGTTAGTAAATATTTGTTTCAATGCCAGGAATCTTTATTTATTGCATTCTTAGATTAATTTAAACTTAACACAAGAATGTATCGTTATGGAAAGGAAATGTAGCAGAAAGTCTACAAATTTCAGTCAGAAGAAAACTCTGTCTGAAAGATAATAATTGTTATTAAATATTTTCCTCCTGACCTAGCCAGTGGTAAAAAAACAGTTAGAATTTTATCATTGAATTTGACTGAAAAATAAAGAAAACAATAAAATGAACAGCAAACTTTATCTGTACATCAAGTCTGATATTGTTTACTTACTTTGCCTTAACTAAATATCACTAAGAACAACCACCGTTATCATAGAATACTTCTGTAAAAAGATATAGATTGCCTCTATAGGGATTTTTACACAGAAATGTTTAAGCTGACATTGCTGTCTTTGGTGACATTAATAGGTATGCGCGAAAAGATACCCTATTTACTTGATTTTAAGCTTTGTTTTACTTTTAACATAGAAGAGTTTTCTAGCCTTTACCATATTAAGTTCAAGCAATCTTCTGAAACCAAACACACACTTCTCACCTTCACCAAAAAAGTGGTTCATTGGTATAGTGTCTGCCTCAAAAGTAAGAGGTCAAGGGTTTGAAACTTGACCAGGTCATCACAATAATATTAACATAATTAATATGAATAACAAAAATGTTAACATAATTATACTGAATCACAATAATGTTAATATAATTATATTACATCACAAAAATGTTTATATTATTATACTACATCACAATAATGTTAATATAATTATACAACATCACAATAATGTTAACATAATTATACTACATCACAATTATGTTAACATAATTATACTACATCACAATAATGTTAACATAATTATACTACATCACAATTATGTTGACATAATTATACTACATCACAATAATGTTAACATAATTATACTACATCACAATTATGTTCACATAATTATACTACATCACAATAATGTAGACATAATTATACAACATCACAATAATGTTAACATAATTATACTACATCACAATAATGTTGATATAATTATACTACATCACAATAATGTTGATATAATTATACTACATCAAAATAATGTTTACATAATTATACTACATCACAATAATGTTGACATAATTATACTACATCACAATAATGTTAACATAATTATACTACATCACAATAATGTTAACATAATTCTACTACATCACAATAATGTGAACATAATTATACTACATCACAATTATGTTAACATAATTATACTACATCACAATAATGTTAACATAATTATACTACATCACAATTATGTTGACATAATTATACTACATCACAATAATGTTAACATAATTATACTACATCACAATTATGTTCACATAATTATACTACATCACAATAATGTAGACATAATTATACAACATCACAATAATGTTAACATAATTATACTACATCACAATTATGTTAACATAATTATACTACATCACAATAATGTTGACATAATTATACTACATCACAATAATGTTAACATAATTATAGTACATTATAATAATGTTAACATAATTATACTTCATTACAATAATGTTGACATAATTATACTACATCACAATAATGTTTATATAATTATACTACATCACAATAATGTTGATATAATTATACTACATCACAATAATGTTGACATAATTATACTACATCACAATAATGTTGACATAATTATACTACATCACAATAATGTTAACATAATTATACTACATCACAATAATGTTAACATAATTCTACTACATCACAATAATGTGAACATAATTATACTACATCACAATAAAGTGAACATAATTATACTACATCACAATAATGTTGATATAATTATACTACATCACAATAATGTTGATATAATTATACTACATAACAATAATGTTAACATAATTATACTACATCACAATAATGTTGATATAATTATACTACATCACAATAATGTTGATATAATTATACTACATCACAATAATGTTAACATAATTATACTACATCACAATTATGTTTACATAATTATACTATATCACAATAATGTTAACACAACTATACTATATCACAATAATGTAAACATAATTCTACTACATCACAATAATGTTAACATAATTATACTACATCACAATAATGTTAACATAATTATAGTACATTATAATAATGTTAACATAATTATACTACATCACAATAATGTTGACATAATTATACTGTATCACAATAATGTTTATATAATTATACTACATCACAATAATGTTGATATAATTATACTACATCAAAATAATGTTAAAATAATTATACTACATCACAATAATGTTAACATAATTATACTGCATCACAATAATGTTAAAATAATTATACTACATCACAATAATGTGAACATAATTATACTGCATCACAATAATGTTAATATAATTATACATCACAATAATGTAAACATAATTATACTACATCACAATAATGTTAACATAATTATACTACATCACAATAATGTTTAAATAATTATACTACATCACAATAATGTTGATATAATTATACTACATCACAATAATTTTGATATAATTATACTACATCACAATAATGTTGATATAATTATACTACATCACAATAATGTTAACATAATTATACTACATCACAATAATGTTAAAATAATTATACCACATCACAATAATGTTAACATAATTATACTGCATCACAATAATGTTAATATAATTATACTACATCACAATAATGTTAATATAATTATACTACATCACAATAATGTTAACATAATTATACTATATCACAATAATGTTAACATAATTATACTACATCACAATAATGTGAACATAATTATACTACATCACAATAAAGTGAACATAATTATACTACATCACAATAATGTTGATATAATTATACTACATCACAATAATGTTTATATAATTATACTACATTACAATAATGTTAACATAATTATACTACATCACAATAATGTTGATATAATTATACTACATCACAATAATGTTGATATAATTATACTACATCACAATAATGTTAACATAATTATACTACATCACAATTATGTTTACATAATTATACTATATCAAAAATAATGTTAACACAATTATACTATATCACAATAATGTAAACATAATTCTACTACATCACAATAATGTTAACATAATTATACTCCATCACAATAATGTTAACATAATTATAGTACATTATAATAATGTTAACATAATTATACTACATCACAATAATGTTGACATAATTATACCGTATCACAATAATGTTTATATAATTATACTACATCACAATAATGTTGATATAATTATACTACATCACAATAATGTTAAAATAATTATACTACATCACAATAATGTTAACATAATTATACTGCATCACAATAATGTTAAAATAATTATACTACATCACAATAATGTGAACATAATTATACAGCATCACAATAATGTTAATATAATTATACTACATCACAATAATGTTAACATAATTATACTACATCACAATAATGTTAACATAATTATACTACATCACAATAATGTTTAAATAATTATACTACATCACAATAATGTTGATATAATTATACTACATCACAATAATGTTGATATAATGATACTACATCACAATAATGTTGATATAATTATACTACATCACAATAATGTTAACATAATTATACTACATCACAATAATGTTAAAATAATTATACCACATCACAATAATGTAAACATAATTATACTGCATCACAATAATGTTAACATAATTATACTACATCACAATAATGTTAATATAATTATACTACATCACAATAATGTTAACATAATTATACTATATCACAATAATGTTGACATTAAATACATTTTCAAGAATTTTTAATTTTTGAAATAGTTTTCAAGGACATGATTCTAAGTATCACTCAAAGAAAAAATCATGAAAAAAAACAAAAGCAAAAATTTGGAAATATTTACAATAGAAAGATGAACAACAGATAAACAAAAATAAATAAACTTATAAAATGATAATGTAAAACCAAGACCTAGGATAAAATAACCACATATACGTAAATAAAGGGAGATAACTTTAAACTAACACAGTCGCTCAAAAATTAAATAACACTATTTAAAATTCTTATTTATGAGGTAATCATTTTATAATATCAATACACAAACTGGTTGAACTTGTAATAAAAATGTAAAAATGTAATTATCTGATATATAGTAGAGAATTCACTATTATTCAATTAAAACTATGAAAACGATAAAAATTATGATGATGAGTTATTAAGAGTTTAATTGGTGTCCCAAACTTACATAAGCAGGATCAATAGAAGTGACAAAACAGAAAATAATAAAAGACACAACTGTATAATTATGATTAAATACAAACTTACTTTTGGCAAGCTTGTAAAGAAATTAATAAAACAAATCCTTAAGAATTTCTAAACTTTTTAGTAGAAGTTAAGTTTCTACTACACTTTATCCGCTATCAGATTAAACCTGCCATTTTAATTGCATGGTTAGAAACCAACAATTGGTACCGACAACAAAATGACATGTTTTTGTCAATCAAAATTATAGTAGAACTAGAAGTTGGAACTGTATTTAAGATCAGCAGTTTTAAAGCTGCATTAAGTTTTCCAAAGAAAAAATTAAAACGGTGCTAATCTAATTAATAATGTTCCTAATGAACAATGTTACATTTGGTTCAACGATAAAAGCTGGAATGAATACAAAAACAACAAAAATTTCCCTGCGAGATGTAGCATGTGGGATCTAATATTAGAGCATGGTTACCGTACGTCATGAAAAAACCGGGTCATTTAAACACAACTTTCAAAACAGTGAAATACGATAAATTAAACACAGAAATTCATTGAATTTGTCATTTGTGACTTAGTAAGGGATACTTAACACAATTTCAAATACATCTGGATATTAATGATGGACAATTAATGCAATTTGTCATGTTTCATCTTCAATTCATGGGTTTTTCCGTACATTCGTGTGCATGCTCCAAGCCGTTAAATATCGACCAACCCGTTTATTTACAGCTAAAAGGATTGAAATTTTAGAAATTAAATCACGGAACGTGATTAGAAGTTATCTATTTTTAAAAAATATATTTTTAGAAAATCAAAAAGAAAAAAAAATCAGAAAATTGAAAATCTTAATGCAGCTATCCTAAGTATAACTAATAAATAACTACATATATACACATGTTGTAAATAATATTATATAAGCAGTAACAAACAAACGGGTTTGTTGTTAAGGGAATTATTAACTTTTTTGTTAAATTTTACTAGTATAATATAGATGAGGGTGAAAAACAAATTTTGAGGAATAATTATGTTGCAAATCAAATGTGGCTGTTAACCACAGAAACCTGATTCATCAGAAAGGAAGTTTAACATATGGAGAAGCATATGGTGTTTCTGTTTTTAACTTTGCCAGGATTTTATTAAAGTTTACAAATACAATATTAAATTTAAAACCAGATATTGCACCACATTTTCAAGGCATCAGTAGCATGTAGTCACAGTAAATAAATAGCTTGTCATAAAGTAAGCTCAGTATAGGTAAGATACATAAAACAGTTGTGTCTGCAAACAGAGTTTGTCTTTTAATTGCTTATAATACCTGTCAGTTGCAAAAAGCATCCTAACTTTTAAATTTTAAAACAGACCATTAAAATAAGTACATTAAAACTTCTCAAAAAAGACCACCCATGAAAATAAAATTGACTTTCATTAGCAGGTGACCTTTTCAGAAAGGATTATTATTTTAAAGCAAAGAGAATCATAAAAATGCTGCATTTGGATGAACAAGTCTGATACAATTTAAATCATTTCCACACAAGGACCTTCCCTACCAATTTTAGTTTCTATCTGCCATTAGTACAATTCATTAAAGGAAGTTTTCAAAGAATAAAGCTAAAAATGTACTATTATGCATATAATGAGAATATAGGCCTAACAGAAAATTGTATAGAAGAACCCGTTAAATCTTTCAACATTTAATTCCTACAATTCAAATTAAAAATAAAAACTGGACATGGATGAACCAAAATTTGTCATTAAAAATGTTTTTGCACTTTAAAGTAATGTTGAATTTCAATTGAATATGTCAGATCAATTTTTTTTTAATTTTTGCAACCCAAGGTCCTTTGATGATCAATACCAAATTTTTTTGTTATTGGCCAAGTACTTTCAGAGAAGAAAATTTTCAAAGTTTTGGTTAAAAATAAACCTTATATAGAATTGCATATATGTTGCATAAACAAACAATTCTACAGAAAAACCTGTTATATATGTCAATTCCCCCGGCATCTTTTTTTTTAATTTTAAATTTCAACATAAAACAGTATTTAATTGAGCCCATAATGGCCATTTATAGGTTTTTGCTTTTAAGCTTTTTATAGTAACCGTGGCCATCATATTTCAGACACCAAGTTGTAATCTTTATCAACCAAGGACCTCCCATATCAGATTTTGTTTCAATTAGCCTTGTGGTTTCAGAGAAGACTGAAGTTTATGAATGCATGGATGCACAGATACATGGACACATACATATTTTACCATGCCATAAGTTTACCCTGGCTTTGCCAGGTAAGCTGATAAAAAACTGAAGTTCAAACTTGATCCAAAGATGTAGCAAATGGACCAAGGTCAAAAAGTTTTCAAAATTGCAATACTACGGCATGTATACATATCAATTCAATATAGCATGTAGATTAAGAAACAAATATGGTTACAGGTGTTCATACTACCTATTACATAGGAAATCATTTGGGTCCAGAATGGACTTAAAAGGACCTCAAAGTCCAAAAATGAAAAGCAAGAAAATGACAAAACTAACCACTCATCCCTCACTTTTTCATTTTATATAGTTCTGGTTTTCATCTTGAATTTCTTATGGATTCAATTTTCACTATTTACCCTCTAAAGAGTTTTCATACCTAATTTGATTAAAATTGGATATGTACCTTCTTTATAAGACTAAAATAATTTAAACGAATCTATTACTAAATAGTATAATTTTGTATGAATAGCACAAGTTTTTATACAGCATATACAGATGTTGGAATAAAACGAACGAGGATCACTACATTATCTCTGTCTACAGTAGTAATCTGGTATTCTGTTTTACTATATTTCAAGTATAAGGTCGAATTAAAAATTCATTCTTATTAAAACCAGAGGCTCAGAAGGCTGAGGCTGTATCGCTCACCTGGGCCAGGTAATCTTAGTGAATGATGTTTAAATCATTCCTGTAAAGTTTGGTTTAATTTAAACTAGTAGCTTCAGAGGAGATAGTCAAAATATGCTTATCCCATAGGGTCCAATGTTAAACAATATCCTATGCTGGTGTCCAAGTTTTTTGGCAAATTCAAAAAAACTTTTCAGCAATCTATGGAAAGGACCATACATACATCATTCCTGCTAAGTTTGATTCAATTTGCTTCAGTACCTTCAGAGAAGATGGCCAATATATGCTTTTCCCATAGGGTCCAATGTTAAATTATGTCCTGCGCTGGCAGCCATGTTTTTTAGTGGATCCAGGAAATTTCAGTAATCTTAGTAAAGGACCATCCATACATCATTCCTGTAAAGTTTGGTTCAATTTGCTTCAGTAGTTGCAGAGGAGATAGCCAATATATGCTTATCCCATAGGTCCAATGTTAAACTATGTCCTGCACTGGCAGCCATGTTTTTTGGTGGATTCGAAAAATTTCGGCAATCTTAGTAAAGGACCATCCATACATCATTCCTGCAAAGTTTGATTCAATTGGCTTCAGTAGTTTCAGAGGAGATAGCCAATATATGCTTTTTCCCATAGGGTCCAATGTTAAACTATGTTCTGCGCTGGCAGCCATGTTTTTTGGTGGATCCGGGAAATTTCGGCAAACTTAGTAAAGGACCATCCATACATCATTCCTGTAAAGTTTGCTTCAAATTGGTCCAGTGGTTTCAGAGGAGATAGTCAAAATGTGAAAAGTTTACGATAGTCAAAATGTGAAAAGTTTACGGACGGACAACAGACGAAGGACGACAACGGACGCCAAGTGATAGCAAAAGCTCACCATGGCCTTCGGCCAGTTGAACTAAAAAGCATTTTTGCATTTGTATTTTTATCTTGCATAAAAGTATTTAAAATATTTACAATATATGTAAAAAAAAATATAAAGTCATGTTTTTTCTAAAACAAAAACTAAGTTTGCATATCAAATCTACAGATAGTTCTGTATGAATTAATAAGCACAGCTGTATGAGGGAACCAGACATAAAAATGTAAAATGTATGCAGGTTTCCTGTACATAACACAGCACATGTTAAAACGTGTTATTATCATGTGCATGTTTTGTTATAGGTGTAGTCTGGTACTTTGTATCTGCATACTTAATCTGTTAAGAAGCATATATATGACATCTATAGCAATAAAGACAAAGTTATCTCCCTTGTTTGCAATAAAATGGTTATAAATCTTAGACACAAGTTTTGTTCCTCAGGAGAAACTATTCAGGTTTATTGGTACAATATGAGGTTTTTGTTAGTGTTGGATATAAAACATGATTTTTAACTGAAGAAATGGAAACAACAGTTATCTATAGATGTTTTTCATAATCATATGTTTGGCAGTGATTTTACACAAAATGCAAGATATTTGGCATTTATTTCACACAGAGAAGTTCATGAACTAATCACCACATATTAACCTTTGGAAAAAAATCATAAACATTGAAATATCACTAATACAGATCAATTAGATTGTTTTAATTGTAACAATTCCAAATACAATTGTGTGTTGAAAAAGAACATTTTGATGGTGATCAAGTTAGTGCAGTCAGAGAATCCTCCTGGTTATTGTGAAAGTCTAAGTTTTGTTTTCAGATAGCTAAGTTCCTTAGGGAGTAGAGAATCCCTCTACTGTGTCTGTGACAACAATTCAATCTTTTTATAGAAAATTCAATAAATTTTTATTATGTGAGCTTAGACAAAACTTAAAATTAATATGTGCCTTTTTTATTTTTATGAGAAAAGAAAATACTGCCACTATGGAGATTTTATATGTTAAAATGTTAACCTCCTAAAATGGGGATTTTTTATTATGTTTTCAGTTGTTTGCACAAAGGATCTGCCATTCACATGGTTTTTCAATGAGAAAAATATTATTCTTTAAATGTTTTATGATATGCAGATATACTACAGTAATTATGGATGCACAACGAGGTGTCCTATCACAGAGAAAATCCAAAAATAAACAAGAGGCAAGTTGACCTTAATGGTCATCTGAGTGATGGAATATATTCAAATATATATACATGTCAATATATTTAAACCATTTTAGAAACTAGATGTTTGTTGACAATGGGTAATTTTAGTAAAACTTGTCAAAGAGATAATTAAAAATTTCATTATTGATTATACTGAACTTTGATACCATGACCTTGAAACATATAAAAAAATGATTTTTTATCAATACCTATTATTTTTTAATATATTTTCCTAAACAAAACAACTTGGTGAAATAGCATCCACTTAAAAGAGCAGTTTAAGGCTTTGAACTCTGATCATTCATACAAAAGACAAAAAACTGAGATACAACTTTCCCATCTGCAACTCAGCATTTGAAGGACAGAGTGTCAGCTGGTTCACCCAGTGGCATGATAATATTACAGGGAAGTGGTGTGCTTGTTTGCTGCATATTGACTTGGTGAGCTAGCTCTATAAAAAGTTACCCTTTCTTGTTCTTAGATTAATCCTTAGAAATTAATTAACTTGCTTTTGTCATGAATAGCTGAAAAATTGTTGATGCCACATTAAACAACATCATTACAACAATATCCTCCATTTTGCCACATTGTAATCCTGACATCAAATCTTCTATAAGTTTCATTCTTAAAATGAATATAGATCTGGTACTCTCTCTCTCTCTCTCTCTCTCTCTCTCTCTCTCTCTCTCTCTCTCTCTCTCTCTGATATTAGATTATCTATTTATCTATGAAATCTTTTCTTTGAGAAATCATGATATTTATTCTTAAGATGAAAATAAACTTATTTTTTTAGTATCCTTGTCAAAAGTCATTATTTGATTTGAACTTTGACCTTTATACTGATATAAGTATTATAATATAAACTGTATTGTTAAAATACCAAAATAATTTATTTTATTTTGTTTAAAACAAGACAACTCATCCTGTGTAGAATTGTTTTAATAGTATAATTAGAGAATAGGAAAAATTTTTGCGGAAATTAATAACATTATTAGCTAAGATAATTGTCACATTTCTCCATTTCTTTCCTCAGATTACAACTCACATTTCACAAAATAACACAATATTACTACACTAAATGTGAAAAGGTTATACTTTTTGTCAAAATTACTTACAGAGGAATTCTGTTTTAAACAGCAATATAAAGAGAGCACTTTACAATGTGTATAGTATCATAGTATCAACTAAGTCGAGGACTGGGAAATCAGTAATAATGTTACAGGAAATGGTACTCAAGTTAAATTTTCCTTTTAAGAAGTATCTAAAAGTGTCTTCTCAATTAAAATCTACACTCCATTCATAAAAAAGATATGATGACATAGTTTTGTAATTATTATGATTTCAGATGGTCGATTTGGGATTGTTAAATAACAGAAGACAATTAGAACTTGTTTACAAGTGGTATATAACAATGTTATTTAAATCTACTACAATCGTGTAATTTTATATCAGAAGTGTGGTCAAACATCTTATTATTATATCTTATATCTTATGTGGATTCTATGTTCTGTCTTCAACACTAAATTAACAATTATGCTTGACAAAATAATGCCTTTTTTCATTCTAGCTCTAAGTGGTACTTTCACTGCAGTAGCTTAGAGCTCCTGAAAGTACTTGCTAAATAGGTATAATATCTAAGATAGCTTAAGGTTTCTACATGAACTTATTTGGTATGTACAGGCCAGGGTAGCTTAGGTTTCCTACAGTACATGCTTAGTAAGTGCAAGAGCTAATGAAACTTAGTGTTCTTCAAAGCACTTTCTCTGTAAATGCAGGGTCTGAGGTAGTTTGGGTTCTAAAAAGTATTTGATTGATAAGTGTAAGGTCTTGTATGACTAAAGATTCCTCAAATTACTTCCTTTGTAAGTATTAGGTCCAAGGCAGCTCAGGTGTCTTTAAAACATTTGCCTAATATGTATAAGCTCAAGGTAGCTATTTAGGACAGCTTAAGTTTTATGGAAGTACTTGCTCAGTAAGTACAACGTTTAGGACAGCTTAAATTTTATGAAAGTACTTGCTCAGTAAGTACAACGTTTAGGACAGCTTAAATTTTATGAAAGTACTTGCTCAGTAAGTACAAGGTTTATGACAGCTTAAGTTTTATGAAAGCACTTGCTCAGTAAGTACAACGTTTAGGATAGCTTAAGTTTTATGAAAGTACTTGCTCAGTAAGTACAAGGTTTATGACAGCTTAAGTTTTATGAAAGTACTTGCTCAGTAAGTACAAGGTTTATGACAGCTTAAGTTTTATGAAAGTACTTGCTCAGTAAGTACAAGGTTTAGAACAGCTTAAGTTTTCTCTTAGTATTTGCTCAGTAAGTACAAGGTTTAGGACAGCTTAAGTTTTATGAAACTACTTGCTCAGTAAGTACAACGTTTAGGATAGCTTAAGTTTTATGAAAGTAATTGCTCAGTAAGTACAAGGTGTAAGACAACTTAAGTTTTATGAAAGTACTTGCTCAGTAAGTACAATGTTTTGAACAGCTTAAGTTTTCTCTTAGTATTGCTCAGTAAGTACAAGGTTTAGGACAGCTTAAGTTTTATGAAAGTACTTGCTCAGTAAGTACAACGTTTAGAACAGCTTAAGTTTTCTCTTAGTATTTGCTCAGTAGGTAAAAAAAATTTAGACAGCTTAAGTTTTATGAAAGTACTTTCTCAGTAAGTACAAGGTTTAGGACAGCTTAAGTTTTATAAAACTACTTGCTCAGTAAGTACAAGGTTTAGGACAGCTTAAGTTTTATGAAAGTACTTGCCTCAGTAAGTACAAGGTTAAGGACAGCTTAAGTTTTATGAAAACTACTTGCTCAGTAAGAACAAGGTTTAGGACAGCTTAAGTTTTATGAAAGTAATTGCTCAGTAAGTACAAGGTGTAAGACAACATAAGTCTAATGAAAGTACTTGCTTAAGGTTTAGGACATATTAAGTTTCCTCTTAGTACTTGCTCAGTAAGTAAAAGATTTAGGACAGCTTAAGTTTTATGTAAGTACTTGCTCGGTAAGTACAAGGTGTAAGACAGCTTAAGTTTTATGAAAGTACTTGCTCAGTAAGTACAAGGTTTAAAACAGCTTAAGTTTTTCCCTTGGAATTTGCTCAGTAGGTAAAAAAATTTAGTCAGCTTAAGTTTTATGAAAGTACTTGCTCAGTAAGTACAAGGTTTAGGACAGCTAAAGTTTTATGAAACTACTTGCTCAGTAAGTACAAGGTTTAGGACAGCTTACGTTTTATGAAAGTACTTGCTCAGTAAGAACAAGGTTTGAGGACAACCTAAAGTTTTATGAAAGTACTTGCTCAGTAAGAACAAGGTTTAGGACAACTAAAGTTTATGAAAGTACTTGCTCAGTAAGTACCAAGGTGTAAGACAGCTTAAGTTTTATGAAAGTACTTGCTCAGTAAGTACAAAGTTTAGGATGGCTTAAGTTTTCTCTTAGTATTTGCTCAGTAGGTAAAAAAAATGTAGACAGCTTAAGTTTTATGAAAGTACTTTCTCAGTAAGTACAAGGTTTAGAACAGCTTAAGTTTTTCTCTTAGTATTTGCTCAGTAAGTACAAGGCTTAGGACAGCTTAAGTTTATGAAACTACTTGCTCAGTAAGTACAACGTTTAGGATAGCTTAAGTTTTATGAAAGTAATTGCTCAGTAAGTACAAGGTGTAAGACAACTTAAGTTTTATGAAAGTACTTGCTCAGTACAGTACAATGTTTTGAACAGCTTAAGTTTTCTCTTAGTATTTGCTCAGTAAGTACAAGGTTTAGGACAGCTTTAAGTTTTATGAAAGTACTTTCTCAGTAAGTACAAGGTTTAGGACAGCTTAAGTTTTATGAAAGTACTTGCTCAGTAAGTTCAAGGTTTAGGACAGCTTAAGTTTTATGAAAGTACTTGCTCAGTAAGTACAACGTTTAAGACAGCTTAAGTTTTATGAAACTACTTGCTCAGTAAGTACAAGGTTTAGGACAGCTTAAGTTTTATGAAAGTACTTGCTAAGTAAGTACAAGGTTTAGGACAGCTAAAGTTTCCTCTAAGAACTTGTTAAGTAAGTATAAGCTTAATGACAGCTTAATTTCCTTAAAGTACTTGTTTAGTAAACTACAGGGTTTTAGGACAGCTAAAGTTTCCTCTAAGAACTGTTCAGAAAGTAAAAGGTTAATGACAGCTTAAGTTTTCTTAAAGTACTTGCTAAGTAAGTACAAGGTTTAAGACAGTCATCTTTTTCAGCAAACAGTCTGCTTAGCAAGTTTAATCAAAACCTGTTACATCAAACAGAGAAATGTTTAAATATCTGAAAATATAATTAAAACTTATAAAACTTTTAATGAGGGTTTTCAAAAGATTGTATGTAAGGTCCTTATTTTTGCCACCAAAAATAATTTATGTTAAAAGATTTGAAACATAGTTAAATGTGTATATCAATATCTATCTTCAAAAGTTATAACAGAATTTATTTTAAAGTAACAATGTTTTTTTCTTCAGTAAAGTAAAATTTAACATGTAGGGGAGTTGGTCATTTCAAGCTTTATGTACACACAGTTTTACTACTTATGTTAAGCACAATGGGGAAAATCCTCATATTTTTATCGTTTGTGTATATCATATTAATTAACTATTCTAAAAAAAAAGAATTTGTTCTTATTTGTTCTTATTTGTGTTCACACTTTCTGTAATAAAAAAAACAAATGTGTCAAAAAAGAAAACATTAAATGTAAAAATGAGAATAAATGTCATGTTTGTGACATCATTAAGTATCAAACACTAAAATCTATCATGTTAATTTGACGTAATTAATCCATTAATTCGTTTTTTATTTTTCATCACATTTTGGGACCTAATAAGGCACTTTGAATTCAAATGTTGGATTAGGTGTATATGAACTCATTAAATGGCTCTACCATTAAAGTTTCTGATGACAAACACTTAGTAAAGATGTCACTGATTAATAAATTCCACGCTATTCAGGAGAATGGACCCTGTCTCATTACCCCTGTCCCAAGGCAATCAGGTAGAATTATGATAATAAAATAATAACACAATATTACTAACATAAGCCAGCATCAAGTAGTACCACATAACCCTTCCAATCCCACACCATTCTCCAACCATTGCCAATTAAAATCTAATTAAATTAATATCCTGTGTCACATATAGATAATGATCCTAAAATATTGACATGTTGTCATAAACAAATATTCTCCCCATCACATGGACACAAATTTTGTTCCCCTCAGTTACAAGAAGACAAATCTTAATAGGTACTTATAGAATTACTGACCAGGAACTAATTATTTCATGAAATGATCAGGATCGTCAACATGTCTCTGGGAATTTTACTTTCTCTGGTCAAAATTAACCTCTTATATAATGGGAAGATGTTTGTGGTAAAAACAACACTTCCTGTTTTTATTCCACAATACATTCAATGATTCTATAACATGCTGAGAATTCCAATAAGGAACATAAAATTTATAAAAACTACATGTAAAGGAAATGAATGGTGAATGGTTATATATATGCATTCTCGCTATTTCATTGAGTCCCATTTCCTGCCAGGTTATCATTATGTATGTATAGGTCTAAGTAAACACAAAAAACAAAAACAGCATTAGTTAAGTAAATACAATGTTGCTGAAGTAGATCACTTGAATGAAAATATGTTTTTCTCTATCACATTATGGTAACTAGATTGAACAATAATTTAGTGGTCTGAAAGCATGTAGATTGGAAAATATATTGTGGTTGGTGTCTGTAAGAATTTAAGGTTTCCTAGGGCAATTGGGGTTAAAGATTATTATGAGGTTTAAGATGTGAATGAATGGATTTTTGGTTTTGATGGTTTCTAAGTAAGTATTGTTGATTGTGCCTGGTTGTTATTACTCTAAACACAAAATAGTGCTGAATGTTTGAAAAGTTGTTTTCTGCAAATGCACTGCAATTGGTGCCAGAATAAGGTCCCTGTAGAAGGCTGTTTGGATATGGTTCTAATGGTTTTGAATTTATTCTATGGTTATTGCCAGAATAAGGTCCCTGTAGAAAGTTTGCTTGTTCTTGGATCTAGCGGTTATAATATTATACTATTGTTGGGCCGAATAAGGGTCCCTGTTAGAAGGATGTTGGATAATTGGTCTGGTGATATGAGGTAATACTGCAGTTGATGACAGAATAAGGTCCCTGTAGAAAGTTGCTTTGTTGCTGGATCCAGTGATTATGCGATTATATGTGGTTGATGACAGATTAAGGTCCCTGTAGAAAGTTGGTTGTTATTAAATTTTGTAGTTTATGAGATTAATACTGTGGTTTATGACAGAATAAGGTCCCTGTAGAAAGTTGCTTGTTCTTGGATCTAGTGGTTATAAGATTATACTATTGTTGGGGCCAGAATAAGGTCCCTGTAGAAGGATGTTGATATTTGGTCTGGTGATTATGAGGTTATACTGCAGTTGATGACAGAATAAGGTCCCTGTAGAAAGTTGCTTGTTGTTGGTTCCAGTGATTATGCGATTATACTGTGGTTGATGACAGAATAAGGTCCCTGTAGAAGGTTGCTTGTTGTTTGATGGTGGTTATGAGATTATACTGTGGTTGTGTCAGAATAAGGTACCTGTAGAAAGTTGTTGTTTGATTTGTTATGAGATTATAGTGTTGTTGGTATCAGAATAAGGTCCCTAGAAGGTGCTTGTTTGATCTGGTGGTTAAGAGATACTGTGGTTGATGACAGAATAAGGTCCTGTAGAAGGTTGCTTGTTGTTTGATCTGGTTGTTATGAGATTATAGTATTGTTGGTTGTCAGAATAAGGTCCCTGTAGAAGGTTGCTTGTTGTTTGATCTGGTGGTTATGAGATTATAGTGTGGTTGGTGCCAGAATAAGGTCCCTGTAGAAGGTTGCTTGTTGTTTGATCTGGTGGTATGAGATATAGTGGGTTGGTGCCAGAAATAAGGTCCCTGTAGAAGGTTGCTTGTGTTTGATCTGTGGTTATGAGATTATAGTGTGGTTGGTGCCAGAATAAGGTCCTGTAGAAGGTTGCTTGTTGTTTGATCTGGTGGTTATGAGATTATAGTGTGGTTGGTGCCAGAATAAGGTCCCTGTAGAAGGTTGCTTGTTGTTTGATCGTGGTTATGAGATTAAAGTGTTGTTGTGTCAGAATAAGGTCCCTGTAGAAGGTTGCTTGTTGTTTGATCTGGGGTTATGAGATTAACTGTGGTTGTGCCAGAATAAGGTCCCTGTAGAAGGTTGCTTGTTGTTTGATCTGGTGGTTATGAGATTATAGTGTGTTGGTGCCAGAATAAGGTCCCTGTAGAAGGTTGCTTGTTGTTGATCTGGTGGTTATGAGATTATAGTGTGGTTGGTGCCAGAATAAAGGTCCCTGTAGAAGGTTGCTTGCTGTTCATCTGGTGGTTAGAGATTAAAGTGTTGTTATTGTCAGAATAAGGTCCCTTGCAGAAGGTTGCTTGCTGTTTGATCTGGGGTAATGAGATTATAACGTGGTGGTGCCAGAATAAGGTCCCTGTAGAAGGTTGCTTGTTGTTTGATCTGGTGGTTATGAGAGTATAGTGTGGTTGGAGCCAGAATAAGGTCTCTGTAGAAGGTTGCTTGTGTTTGATCTGGTGGTAATGAGATTATAACGTGGTTGGTGCCAGAATAAGGTCCCTGTAGAAGGTTGCTTGTTGTTTGAATCTGGTGGTAAGAGATTATAACGTGGTTGGAGCCAGAATAAGGTCTCTGTAGAAGGTTACTGTTGTTTGATCTGGTGGTTATGAGATTATAGTGTGGTTGGTGGCCAGAAAAAGGTCCCTGTAGAAGGTTGCTTGTTGTTTGATCTGGTGGTTATGAGATTATAGTGTGGTTGGTGACAGAATAAGGACCCTGCAGAAGGTTGCTTGTGTTTGATTATGGTGGTTATGAGATTATACTGTGGGTTGGTGCCAGAATAAGGTCCCTGTAGAAGGTTGCTTGTTGTTTGATCTGGTGGATATGAGATTATTAATGTGGTTGGTGTAAGACTAAGGTCCCGTGTAGAAGGTTGCTTGCTGTTTGATTCTGGTGGTAATGAGATTATAGTGTGGTTGATGACAGAATAAGGTCCCTGTAGAAGGTTGCTTGGTGTTTTGTTTTGATCTGGTGGTTATGAGATTATAGTATTGTTGGTGTCAGAATAAGGTCCCTGTAGAAGGTTGCTTGCTGTTTTGATCTGGTGGTTATGAGATTATAGTGTGGTGGTGTCAGAAAAAGGTCCCTGCTAGAAGGTTGCTTTGTGTTTGATCTGATTGTTATGAGATTATAGTGTGGTTGGTGCCAGAATAAGGTCTCTGTAGAAGGTTGCTTGTTTGTTTGATCTGGTGGTTATGAGATTAAAGTGTTGTTAGTGTCAGAATAAGGTCCCTGTAGAAGGGTGCTTGTTGTTTGATCTTATGGTTATGAGATTAAAGTGTGGTGGTGCCCGAATATGGTCCCTGTAGAAGGTGCTTGTTGTTTGATCTGGTGGTTATGAGATTATAGTGTTGTTGGTGCCAGAATAAGGTCCCTTTAGAAGGTTGCTTGCTGTTTCATCTGGTGGTTATGAGATTAAAGGTTGTTATTGTCAGAATAAGGTCCCTGTAGCAAGGTTGCTTGTTGTTTGATCTGATGGTTATGAGAGTATACTGTGGTTGATGACAAAATAAGGTCCTGTAGGAGGTTGCTTGTTGTCTGATCTGGTAGTTATGAGATTATAGTGTGGTTGGTGCCAGAATAAGGTCCCTGTAGAAGGTTGCTTGTTGTTTGATCTGGTGGTTATGAGATTATAGTGTGGTTGGAGCCAGAATAAGGTCTCTGTAGAAGGTTGCTTGTTGTTTGATCTGGTGGTTATGAGATTAAAGTGTGTTTGTGTCAGAATAAGGTCCCTGTAGAAGGTTGCTTGCTGTTTGATCTGGTTGGTTATGAGATTATAGTGTGGTTGGTGTCAGAATAAGGTCTCTGTAGAAGGTTGCTTGTTGTTTAATCTGGTGATAATGAGATTTTACTGTGGTTGATGACAGAATAAGGTCCCTGTAGAAGGTTGCTTGCTGTTTGATCTGGTGGTTATGAGATTATAGTGCGGTTGGTGTCAGAATAAGGTCTCTGTAGAAGGTTGCTTGTTGTTTGATCTGGTGATAATGAGATTATACTGTGGTTGATGACAGAATAAGGTCCCTGTAGAAGGTTGCTTGCTGTTGATCTGGTGGTTATGAGATATAGTGCGGTTGGTGTCAGAATAAGGTCTCTGTAGAAGGTTGCTTGTTGTTTGATCTGGTGATAATGAGATTTATACTGTGGTGATGACAGAATAAGGTCCCTCTAGAAGGTTACTGTTGTTGATCTGATGTTTATGAGATTATAGTGTGGTTGGTGCCAGAATAAGGTCCCTGTAGAAGGTTGCTTGTTGTTTGATCTGGTGGTTATGAGATTATAGTGTTGTTGGTGTCAGAATAAGGTCTCTGTAGAAGGTTGCTTGTTGTTTGATCTGGTGGTTATGAGATTTTAATGTTGTTGGTGTCAGAATAAGGTCCCTGTAGAAGGTTGCTTGTTGTTTGATCTGGTTGTTATGATATTAAAGGTTGTTTATTGTCAGAATAAGGTCCCTGTAGAAGGTTGCTTGTTGTTTGATCTGATGGTAATGAGATATAGTGTTGTTGGTGCCAGAATAAGGTCCCTGTAGAAGGTTGCTTGTTGTTTGATCTGGTGGTTATGAGATTAAAGTGTTGTTGGTGTCAGATAAGGTCCCTGTAGAAGGTTGCTTGTTGTTTGATCTGATGGTTATGAGAGTATACTGTGGTTGATGACAGAATAAGGTTCCTGTAGAAGGTTGCTTGTTGTTTGATCTGGTGGTAATGATATTATAACGTGGTTGGTGCCAGAATAAGGTCCCTGTAGAAGGTTGCTTGTTGTTTGATCTGGTGGTTATGAGATTATAGTGTGGTTGGTGCCAGAATAAGGTCCCTGCAGAAGGTTGCTTGCTGTTTGATCTTGTGGTTATGAGATTATAGTGTGGTTGGTGCCAGAATAAGGTCCTGCAGAAGGTTGCTTGCTGTTTGATCTGGTGGTAATGAGATTATAACGTGGTTGGTGCCAGAATAAGGTCCCTGTAGAAGGTTGCTTGTTGTTTGATCTGGGTGGTTATGAGATTATAGTGTGGTTGGTGCCAGAATAAGGTCTCTGTAGAAGGTTGCTTGCTGTTTGATCTGGTGGTTATGAGATTATAGTGTGGTTGATGACAGAATAAGGTCTCTGTAGAAGGTTGCTTGTTGTTTTGATCTGGTGGTTATGAGATTATAGTGGTTGTTGGTGTCAGAATAAGGTCCCTGCAGAAGGTTGCTTGTTGTTTGATCTGGTGGTTATGAGATTATAGTGTGGTTGATGACAGAATAAGGTCCCTGTAGAAGGTTGCTTGTTGTTTGATCTGGTGGTTATGAGATTATAGTGTGGTTGGTGCCAGAATAAGGTCCCTGTAGAAGGATGTTAGAAATTGGGTTTGGTGATTCTGTGTTTACAGGTATTGGTGCCTGATTATTGTCAGTGGAGAAAATATATTATGTCTGCATGTAAGTCTGAGTAGTAGAGGTATATCTTGTGTTTTATTCCATTTTTTTTGTAATAAGGAAGTATAAATGGTAGTTGAGTGTTTGATCTTATGTCGGGGGTTGTAGTTGAAATCCATTATGATGGCTAAAATCTGTATTGGTTACAATGAATGGGTTGATTGTAAACTTTATTGGTTCAGCAGTTGTAACATAAAGATTTGTGTTAAGCCTGATATTGTAACTGAAGGTTATAACTACTTGCCATAATACAATAATATTAAATAGGAAATTTTGACAGTTTTTTAATTATTATTATATTCGTGTAAATTTGCACGGAAACATACATGAAAATAAAACTTTTGCAAATATTTTTTTTAAAATAATACTTCATTTTGCAATGACCTTTATTTCATGATGCAAGCATAAAAGTAAACAAGTATCTTGAAATGACAATTCTAGCAGAAAATAATAATAGGAAAAATTTTCCATTTTAAAGTATACTGATTGAATAAGCATTCATCACAAACAGGTAATTTTTATAGCAGAAAAACTCTAGAACCATTTGAACAAAACAATTCACATCAAACTTGACATCTATCTATCTATCTATCTATCTATCTATTTATCTATCTATTAAACTGCTTGAGGTATCAAAAGTAATTGCTAATAATTTAAACCAAAGAATAAGAGATAGATTACACAGATGGACACTCTGACAGACAATAGGTGAATCACAAGTGGCATACATAAGAAACCAAACCTTATACATTTATGTAGTAAGATATCTAACTCATACTTTAATTACCAGTATCAAAAAGATATTTTAATAAACATTACATTCTGGTCTCTGCATCATTATGCAAATACTATGTAATAATTATAACAGTTCTTTTGATAATTAACCATATCTCCTCTAAACATAAAAACTAAAGATTAATTAAAAGATAACAAATTAATGGAGGAACACAGACAGGAACAGTTGTACAGATTATCTAATATCTCTAGCATGTATGATAAAATGTTTATCTGGAACAATTTAAACTGTTATTTACTTATTTAATTGGATGATTAAGGAGTCATGGTTGCCAAGTGGTTAAAGTTTATTATCTCATGCTGTCTTGCTCTAGTTTTTTGATGAAAAATGTTTTAACTATAAGTCTAACTCGTTATTTAAATGTTATAAAAGTAAATCCTATTGGTAGATTTACAGTTACAATGGCTTATTATTTAAGGTGTAAGCCTAATATATTCATCCCTCATTGTCTGTATTGATGTTGTTTTTCAGGCTTTCACTGATTAGCTCAGTGCTGTAAAATGTGGCCAAGTGGAATGTGATATTTCTCTCAGAAAAACTGCTGTTTGTTATGTGGAGAATATTCTATAAGTATGCTTTGATTAAACAAACTTAAAATCAACAAGAACATGTTGTTTCTTAAAATTAACTAACAAGAATAATTTATGAAAACCGAATTCATAATTCTGTTTATCTTCAAAATATTTAAAACAGTAGCAAAAAAAAATAGGGGAAAGAAACGTCGTCACAACATAAACTTTTTTAATAAAATTTAACAAAAAGAACTTTTAAACTACTATGGCTAAAGAATTCAGATATCATATCACAATTTGTCTATATGCATCATTTTAGTAAGAAAGTTATTTAGGATATGGTTACATAAATAATAAGCATATTTACATCATTAAATATCATTTTACTAAAGATCCATCAAAACTGTAGACAAGATACATATGGCATAGCAGAAACAATAACATTCCTCAATAATCAGCTTGGTGTAGACCAGAAAAGTGAACAAGGTACATTATAGATTATATAACAGGAGTGGTTTTTATAACCATTATATATAACAGGAGTGGTTTTTATAACCATTATATATAACAGGAGTGCTTTAACTCATTCATGTTATGTGTGAAGTTGACCCACAAGGACTTTGGATAAAGGAAATCTTATTTTGTTTATGTAATTGTAAGGCTAATTGATATTAATTTTATGGATCTTAAAGAATGAGTCAGACTAAGTCAAAATCATACCTAAAAATAAAGGCCGATAAGGAAACCAAAATATAGCTAACCAAGCCTCAAATTTTATAATTCTTTTTATTTTTAGAGAGCTTTGAGATTTTGATATAACATTATCCAAGAGATGAAAGTTTTATAAAAGACAATATAAAACTGTTGGGACCAAATAAGAACTTAGAATTACACACAGCAATTTAGATGTTTTAACATATAACTATGTTACTATGCAAGAAATAGTATTCTGTAATGCAATAGTGTGGCACTAGATATGAATTACTGAATTCAACTGTCATGACAACATTTCTAAAGCTATTATGGCAACAGTTTTACACCAGTCATGGCAATAGTTCTACACCAGTCATGGCAATAGTTCTACACCAGTAATGCCAACAGTTCTACACTGGTCATGGCAATGGTTCGACACCAGTCATGGCAATAGTTCTACACCTGTCATGACAATAGTTCTACACCAGTCATGGCAATAGTTCTACATCAGTTATGACAATAGTACTACACCAGTCATGGCAAAAGTTCTATAACAGTCATGGCAATAGTTCTACACTAGTCATGACAATAGTTCTACACCAGTCATGGCAATAGTTCTACACAAATTATGACAATATATAGTTCTCCACCAGTCATGGCAATAGTACTACACCAGTCATGGCAATAGTACTACACAAGTCATGACAATATATTGTTCTATACAAGTCATGGCAATAGTACTACACTAGTCATGGCAATAGTTTTACACCAGTCATGACAATAGTTCTATACAAGTCATGACAACATTTCTAAACCTGTAATGGCAACAGTTCTACACCAGTCATGACAAAAGTTCTACACCAGTCAAGTCATGACAATATTTCTACACCAGGCATGACAATAGTTCTACACCAGTCATGGCAATAGTTCTACACCAGTCATGGCAATAGTTCTATATCAGTCATGGCAATAGTTCTACACTAGTCATGACAATAGTTCTACACCAGTCATGGCAATAGTTCTACACAAATTATGACAATATATAGTTCTCCACCAGTCATGGCAATAGTACTACACCAGTCATGGCAATAGTACTACACAAGTCATGACAATATATTGTTCTATACAAGTCATGGCAATAGTACTACACTAGTCATGGCAATAGTTTTACACCAGTCATGACAATAGTTCTATACAAGTCATGACAACATTTCTAAACCTGTAATGGCAACAGTTCTACACCAGTCATGACAAAAGTTCTACACCAGTCAAGTCATGACAATATTTCTACACCAGGCATGACAATAGTTCTACACCAGTCATGGCAATAGTTCTACACCAATCATGACAATATAAAGTTCTACACCAGTTATGGCAATAGTACAACACCAGTCATGGCAATAGTTCGACACCAGTCATGGCAATTAAGTTCTACACCACTCATGGCAATAGTTCTACACCAGTCTTGGCAAAAGATCGACACCAGTCAATCCAATATATAGTACAACACCAGTCATAGCAATAGTACTACACCAGTCATGACAATAGTACTTCACCAGTGATGACAATAGTTCTACATCAGTTATGACAATAGTACTACACCAATCATGACAATAGTTCTAAACCAGTTATGGCAATAGTTCTACACTAGTCAAGTCATGACAATAGTTCTACACCAGTCATGGCAATAGTTCTACATCAGTCATGACAATAGTTCTACACCAGTCATGGCAAAAGATCGACACCAGTCATGACATTATATAGTACAACAACAGTCATGGCAATAGTACTACACCAGTCATGACAATAGTTCTACATCAGTCATGACAATAGTTCTACACCAGTCATGGCAAAAGATCGACACCAGTCATGACATTATATAGTACAACACAAGTCATGGCAATAGTTCTACACCAGTCATGACAATAGTTCTATGTCAATCATGGCAATAGTTCTACACAAATGAGTACGATATATAGCTCTTCACCAGTCATGGCAATAGTACTACACCAGTCGTGGCGATAGTTCTCCACCAGACATGGCAATAGTACAACACCATTAATGAGAATATTTCTACACCAGTCATGGCAAAAGTACAACACCAGTTATGACAATAGTTCTATGTTTATCATGGCAAAAGTTCTACACCAGTCATGGCAATAGTTCTACATCAGTCATGACAATATATAGTTTTACACCAGTCATGGCAATTGTATTACGCCAGTCATGGCAATATTACTACACCAGTCATGACTATAGTTCTACACCAATCATGACAATATATAGTTCTACACCAGTCTTGGCAATAGTACTACACCAGTCATGGCAATAGTTCTACACCAGTCATGACAATAGTTCTACACCAGTCATGGCAATAGTAATACACCAATCATGACAATATACAGTTCTACACCAGTCATGGCAATAGTACTACACCAGTCATGACAATAGTTCTATGTTTATCATGGCAATAGTTCTACACCAGTCATGGCAATAGTTCTACACCAGTCATGGCAATAATTCTACATCAATCATGACAATATATAGTTCTCCACCAGTCATGGCAATAGTACTACACCAGTCATGGCAATAGTTTTCCACCAGTCATGGCAATAGTACAACACCAGTCATGACAATAGATCTACACAAGTCGTGGCAATAGTACAACAAGTGATGACAATAGTTCTACACCAGTCATGGCAATAGTACTACACCAGTCATGGCAATAGTTCTACACAAGTCATGGCAATAGTTCTACACCAGTCATGACAATAGTTTTATGTCAATCATGGCAATAGTTCTACACAAATGAGTACGATATATAGCTCTTCACCAGTCAAGGCAATAGTACTACACCAGTCGTGGCGATAGTTCTCCACCAGACATGGCAATAGTACAACACCATTAATGAGAATAGTTCTACACCAGTCATGGCAAAAGTACAACACCAGTTATGACAATAGTTCTATGTTTATCATGGCAATAGTTCTACACCAGTCATGGCAATAGTTCTACACCAGTCATGACAATATATAGTTTTACACCAGTCATGGCAATTGTATTACGCCAGTCATGGCAATAGTACTACACCAGTCATGACTATAGTTCTACACCAATCATGACAATATAAAGTTCTACACCAGTCATGGCAAAAGTACAACACCAGTTATGACAATAGTTCTATGTTTATCATGGCAAAAGTTCTACACCAGTCATGGCAATAGTTCTACATCAGTCATGACAATATATAGTTTTACACCAGTCATGGCAATTGTATTACGCCAGTCATGGCAATATTACTACACCAGTCATGACTATAGTTCTACACCAATCATGACAATATATAGTTCTACACCAGTCATGGCAATAGTACAACACCATTAATGAGAATATTTCTACACCAGTCATGGCAAAAGTACAACACCAGTTATGACAATAGTTCTATGTTTATCATGGCAAAAGTTCTACACCAGTCATGGCAATAGTTCTACATCAGTCATGACAATATATAGTTTTACACCAGTCATGGCAATTGTATTACGCCAGTCATGGCAATATTACTACACCAGTCATGACTATAGTTCTACACCAATCATGACAATATATAGTTCTACACCAGTCATGGCAATAGTACTACACCAGTCATGGCAATAGTTCTACACCAGTCATGACAATAGTTCTACACCAGTCATGGCAATAGTAATACACCAATCATGACAATATACAGTTCTACACCAGTCATGGCAATAGTACTACACCAGTCATGACAATAGTTCTATGTTTATCATGGCAATAGTTCTACACCAGTCATGGCAATAGTTCTACACCAGTCATGGCAATAATTCTACATCAATCATGACAATATATAGTTCTCCACCAGTCATGGCAATAGTACTACACCAGTCATGGCAATAGTTTTCCACCAGTCATGGCAATAGTACAACACCAGTCATGACAATAGATCTACACAAGTCGTGGCAATAGTACAACAAGTGATGACAATAGTTCTACACCAGTCATGGCAATAGTACTACACCAGTCATGGCAATAGTTCTACACAAGTCATGGCAATAGTTCTACACCAGTCATGACAATAGTTCTATGTCAATCATGGCAATAGTTCTACACAAATGAGTACGATATATAGCTCTTCACCAGTCAAGGCAATAGTACTACACCAGTCGTGGCGATAGTTCTCCACCAGACATGGCAATAGTACAACACCATTAATGAGAATAGTTCTACACCAGTCATGGCAAAAGTACAACACCAGTTATGACAATAGTTCTATGTTTATCATGGCAATAGTTCTACACCAGTCATGGCAATAGTTCTACACCAGTCATGACAATATATAGTTTTACACCAGTCATGGCAATTGTATTACGCCAGTCATGGCAATAGTACTACACCAGTCATGACTATAGTTCTACACCAATCATGACAATATAAAGTTCTACACCAGTCATGGCAAAAGTACAACACCAGTTATGACAATAGTTCTATGTTTATCATGGCAAAAGTTCTACACCAGTCATGGCAATAGTTCTACATCAGTCATGACAATATATAGTTTTACACCAGTCATGGCAATATTACTACACCAGTCATGACTATAGTTCTACACCAATCATGACAATATATAGTTCTACACCAGTCATGGCAATAGTACTACACCAGTCATGGCAATAGTTCTACACCAGTCATGACAATAGTTCTACACCAGTCATGGCAATAGTAATACACCAATCATGACAATATACAGTTCTACACCAGTCATGGCAATAGTACTACACCAGTCATGACAATAGTTCTATGTTTATCATGGCAATAGTTCTACACCAGTCATGGCAATAGTTCTACACCAGTCATGGCAATAATTCTACATCAATCATGACAATATATAGTTCTCCACCAGTCATGGCAATAGTACTACACCAGTCATGGCAATAGTTTTCCACCAGTCATGGCAATAGTACAACACCTGTCATGACAATAGATCTACACAAGTCGTGGCAATAGTACAACAAGTGATGACAATAGTTCTACACCAGTCATGGCAATAGTACTACACCAGTCATGGCAATAGTTCTACACAAGTCATGGCAATAGTTCTACACCAGTCATGACAATAGTTCTATGTCAATCATGGCAATAGTTCTACACAAATGAGTACGATATATAGCTCTTCACCAGTCAAGGCAATAGTACTACACCAGTCGTGGCGATAGTTCTCCACCAGACATGGCAATAGTACAACACCATTAATGAGAATAGTTCTACACCAGTCATGGCAAAAGTACAACACCAGTTATGACAATAGTTCTATGTTTATCATGGCAATAGTTCTACACCAGTCATGGCAATAGTTCTACACCAGTCATGACAATATATAGTTTTACACCAGTCATGGCAATTGTATTACGCCAGTCATGGCAATAGTACTACACCAGTCATGACTATAGTTCTACACCAATCATGACAATATAAAGTTCTACACCAGTCATGGCAAAAGTACAACACCAGTTATGACAATAGTTCTATGTTTATCATGGCAAAAGTTCTACACCAGTCATGGCAATAGTTCTACATCAGTCATGACAATATATAGTTTTACACCAGTCATGGCAATTGTATTACGCCAGTCATGGCAATATTACTACACCAGTCATGACTATAGTTCTACACCAATCATGACAATATATAGTTCTACACCAGTCATGGCAATAGTACTACACCAGTCATGGCAATAGTTCTACACCAGTCATGACAATAGTTCTACATCAGTCATGGCAATAGTAATACACCAATCATGACAATATACAGTTCTACACCAGTCATGGCAATAGTACTACACCAGTCATGACAATAGTTCTATGTTTATCATGGCAATAGTTCTACACCAGTCATGGCAATAGTTCTACACCAGTCATGGCAATAATTCTACATCAATCATGACAATATATAGTTCTCCACCAGTCATGGCAATAGTACTACACCAGTCATGGCAATAGTTTTCCACCAGTCATGGCAATAGTACAACACCAGTCATGACAATAGATCTACAGAAGTCGTGGCAATAGTACAACAAGTGATGACAATAGTTCTACACCAGTCATGGCAATAGTACTACACCAGTCATGGCAATAGTTCTACACAAGTCATGGCAATAGTTCTACACCAGTCATGACAATAGTTCTATGTCAATCATGGCAATAGTTCTACACAAATGAGTACGATATATAGCTCTTCACCAGTCAAGGCAATAGTACTACACCAGTCGTGGCGATAGTTCTCCACCAGACATGGCAATAGTACAACACCATTAATGAGAATAGTTCTACACCAGTCATGGCAAAAGTACAACACCAGTTATGACAATAGTTCTATGTTTATCATGGCAATAGTTCTACACCAGTCATGGCAATAGTTCTACACCAGTCATGACAATATATAGTTTTACACCAGTCATGGCAATTGTATTACGCCAGTCATGGCAATAGTACTACACCAGTCATGACTATAGTTCTACACCAATCATGACAATATATAGTTCTACACCAGTCATGGCAATAGTACTACACCAGTCATGGCAATAGTTCTACACCAGTCATGACAATAGTTCTACACCAGTCATGGCAATAGTAAGACACCAATCATGACAATATACAGTTCTACACCAGTCATGGCAATAGTACTACACCAGTCATGACAATAGTTCTATGTTTATCATGGCAATAGTTCTACACCAGTCATTGCAATAGTTCTACACCAGATATGACAATATATAGTTTTACACCAGTCATGGCAATAGTATTACACCAGTCATGGCAATAGTTCTACACCGATCATGACAATATATAGTTCTACACCAGTCATGGCAATAGTTCTACACCAGTCATGGCAATAGTTCTACACATGTCATGGCAATAATTCTACATCAATCATGACAATATATAGTTCTCCACTAGTCATGGTAATAGTACTACACCAGTCATTGCAATAGTTTTCCACCAGTCATGGCAATAGTACTACACAAGTCATTGCAATAGTTTTCCACCAGTCATGGCAATAGTACAACACCAGTCATGACAATAGATCTACACCAGTCGTGGCAATTGTACAACACCAGTCATGACAATAGTTCTACACCAGCCATGGCAATAGTTCTACACCAGTCATGGCAATAGTTCTACACCAATAATGACAATATATAGTTCTCCACCAGTCATGGCAATAGTACTACACCAGTCATGGCAATAGTACTACAGCAGTCATGACAATATAAAGTTCTACACCAGTCATGGCAATAGTACTACACCAGTCATGACAATAGTACTACAGCAGTCATGGCAATAGTACTACAGAAAGTCATGACAATATATAGTTCTACACCAGTCATGGCAATAGTGCTACATTAGTCATGGCAATATATAGTTTTTCACCAGCCATGGCAATTGTTCTACACCAGTCATGACAAAATATAGCTCTACACAAGTCATGGCAATAGTACTACATCAGTCATGACAATAGTACTACACCAGTCATGGCAATAGTTCTACACATGTCATGGCAATAATTCTACATCAATCATGACAATATATAGTTCTCCACCAGTCATGGCAATAGTACTACACCAGTCATGGCAATAGTTTTCCACCAGTCATGGCAATAGTACAACACCAGTCATGACAATAGATCTACACCAGTCGTGGCAATAGTACAACAAGTGATGACAATAGTTCTACACCAGTCATGGCAATAGTACTACACCAGTCATGGCAATAGTTCTACACAAGTCATGGCAATAGTTCTACACCAGTCATGACAATAGTTCTATGTCAATCATGGCAATAGTTCTACACAAATGAGTACGATATATAGCTCTTCACCAGTCAAGGCAATAGTACTACACCAGTCGTGGCGATAGTTCTCCACCAGACATGGCAATAGTACAACACATTAATGAGAATAGTTCTACACCAGTCATGGCAAAAGTACAACACCAGTTATGACAATAGTTCTATGTTTATCATGGCAATAGTTCTACACCAGTCATGGCAATAGTTCTACACCAGTCATGACAATATATAGTTTTACACCAGTCATGGCAATTGTATTACGCCAGTCATGGCAATAGTACTACACCAGTCATGGCAATAGTTCTACACCAGTTATGACAATAGTTCTATGTTTATCATGGCAATAGTTCTACACCAGTCATGGCAATAGTTCTACACCAGTCATGACAATATATAGTTTTACACCAGTCATGGCTATTGTATTACGCCAGTCATGGCAATAGTACTACACCAGTCATGACTATAGTTCTACACCAATCATGACAATATATAGTTCTACACCAGTCATGGCAATAGTACTACAACAGTCATGGCAATAGTAATACACCAATCATGACAATATACAGTTCTACACCAGTCATGGCAATAGTACTACACCAGTCATGACAATAGTTCTATGTTTATCATGGCAATAGTTCTACACCAGTCATGGCAATAGTTCTACACCAGATATGACAATATATAGTTTTACACCAGTCATAGCAATAGTATTACACCAGTCATGGCAATAGTACTACACCAGTCATGACTATAGTTCTACACCAATCATGACAATATATAGTTCTACACCAGTCATGGCAATAGTTCTACACCAGTCATGGCAATAGTTCTACACATGTCATGGCAATAATTCTACATCAATCATGACAATATATAGTTCTCCACTAGTCATGGCAATAGTACTACACCAGTCATTGCAATAGTTTTCCACCAGTCATGGCAATAGTACTACACCAGTCATTGCAATAGTTTTCCAACAGTCATGGCAATAGTACAACACCAGTCATGACAATAGATCTACACCAGTCGTGGCAATTGTACAACAAGTGATGACAATAGTTCTACACCAGCCATGGCAATAGTTCTACACCAGTCATGGCAATAGTTCTACACCAATAATGACAATATATAGTTCTCCACCAGTCATGGCAATAGTACTACACCAGTCATGGCAATAGTACTACAGCAGTCATGACAATATAAAGTTCTACACCAGTCATGGCAATAGTACTACACCAGTCATGACAATAGTACTACAGCAGTCATGGCAATAGTACTACACAAGTCATTGCAATAGTTTTCCACCAGTCATGGCAATAGTACAACACCAGTCATGACAATAGATCTACACCAGTCGTGGCAATTGTACAACACCAGTCATGACAATAGTTCTACACCAGCCATGGCAATAGTTCTACACCAGTCATGGCAATAGTTCTACACCAATAATGACAATATATAGTTCTCCACCAGTCATGGCAATAGTACTACACCAGTCATGGCAATAGTACTACAGCAGTCATGACAATATAAAGTTCTACACCAGTCATGGCAATAGTACTACACCAGTCATGACAATAGTACTACAGCAGTCATGGCAATAGTACTACAGAAAGTCATGACAATATATAGTTCTACACCAGTCATGGCAATAGTGCTACATTAGTCATGGCAATATATAGTTTTTCACCAGCCATGGCAATTGTTCTACACCAGTCATGACAAAATATAGCTCTACACAAGTCATGGCAATAGTACTACATCAGTCATGACAATAGTACTACACCAGTCATGGCAATAGTTCTACACATGTCATGGCAATAATTCTACATCAATCATGACAATATATAGTTCTCCACCAGTCATGGCAATAGTACTACACCAGTCATGGCAATAGTTTTCCACCAGTCATGGCAATAGTACAACACCAGTCATGACAATAGATCTACACC
This sequence comes from Tegillarca granosa, assembly GCA_029721355.1. Classification (NCBI taxonomy): domain Eukaryota; kingdom Metazoa; phylum Mollusca; class Bivalvia; order Arcoida; family Arcidae; genus Tegillarca; species Tegillarca granosa. The sequence goes on along the minus strand of JARBDR010000916.1, from coordinate 215,611 downwards.
AGTCGTGGCAATAGTACAACAAGTGATGACAATAGTTCTACACCAGTCATGGCAATAGTACTACACCAGTCATGGCAATAGTTCTACACAAGTCATGGCAATAGTTCTACACCAGTCATGACAATAGTTCTATGTCAATCATGGCAATAGTTCTACACAAATGAGTACGATATATAGCTCTTCACCAGTCAAGGCAATAGTACTACACCAGTCGTGGCGATAGTTCTCCACCAGACATGGCAATAGTACAACACCATTAATGAGAATAGTTCTACACCAGTCATGGCAAAAGTACAACACCAGTTATGACAATAGTTCTATGTTTATCATGGCAATAGTTCTACACCAGTCATGGCAATAGTTCTACACCAGTCATGACAATATATAGTTTTACACCAGTCATGGCAATTGTATTACGCCAGTCATGGCAATAGTACTACACCAGTCATGACTATAGTTCTACACCAATCATGACAATATATAGTTCTACACCAGTCATGGCAATAGTACTACACCAGTCATGGCAATAGTTCTACACCAGTTATGACAATAGTTCTATGTTTATCATGGCAATAGTTCTACACCAGTCATGGCAATAGTTCTACACCAGTCATGACAATATATAGTTTTACACCAGTCATGGCTATTGTATTACGCCAGTCATGGCAATAGTACTACACCAGTCATGACTATAGTTCTACACCAATCATGACAATATATAGTTCTACACCAGTCATGGCAATAGTACTACAACAGTCATGGCAATAGTAATACACCAATCATGACAATATACAGTTCTACACCAGTCATGGCAATAGTACTACACCAGTCATGACAATAGTTCTATGTTTATCATGGCAATAGTTCTACACCAGTCATGGCAATAGTTCTACACCAGATATGACAATATATAGTTTTACACCAGTCATAGCAATAGTATTACACCAGTCATGGCAATAGTACTACACCAGTCATGACTATAGTTCTACACCAATCATGACAATATATAGTTCTACACCAGTCATGGCAATAGTTCTACACCAGTCATGGCAATAGTTCTACACATGTCATGGCAATAATTCTACATCAATCATGACAATATATAGTTCTCCACTAGTCATGGCAATAGTACTACACCAGTCATTGCAATAGTTTTCCACCAGTCATGGCAATAGTACTACACCAGTCATTGCAATAGTTTTCCAACAGTCATGGCAATAGTACAACACCAGTCATGACAATAGATCTACACCAGTCGTGGCAATTGTACAACACCAGTCATAACAATAGTTCTACACCAGCCATGGCAATAGTTCTACACCAGTCATGGCAATAGTTCTACACCAATAATGACAATATATAGTTCTCCACCAGTCATGGCAATAGTACTACACCAGTCATGGCAATAGTACTACAGCAGTCATGACAATATAAAGTTCTACACCAGTCATGGCAATAGTACTACACCAGTCATGACAATAGTACTACAGCAGTCATGGCAATAGTACTACAGAAAGTCATGACAATATATAGTTCTAAACCAGTCATGGCAATAGTTCTACATCAGTCATGGCAATATATAGTTCTTCACCAGCCATGGCAATTGTTCTACACCAGTCATGACAAAATGTAGTTTAACACTAGTCATGGCAATAGTTCTACACCAATCATGACAATATATAGCTCTACACAAGTCATGGCAATAGTACTACATCAGTCATGACAATAGTACTACACCAGTCATGGCAATAGTTCTACACATATCATGGCAATAATTCTACATCAATCATGACAATATATAGTTCTCCACCAGTCATGGCAATAGTACTACACCAGTCATGGCAATAGTTTTCCACCAGTCATGGCAATAGTACAACACCAGTCATGACAATAGATCTACACCAGTCGTGACAATAGTACAACAAGTTATGACAATAGTTCTACACCAGTCATGGCAATAGTACTACACCAGTCATGGCAATAGTTCTACACAAGTCATGGCAATAGTTCTACACCAGTCATGACAATAGTACTTCACCAGTCATGACAATAGTTCTATGTTTATCATGGCAATAGTTCTACACCAGTCATGGCAATAGTTCTACACCAGATATGACAATATATAGTTTTACACCAGTCATGGCAATAGTATTACACCAATCATGGCAATAGTACTACACCAGTCATGACTATAGTTCTACACCAATCATGACAATATATAGTTCTACACCAGTCATGGCAATACTTCTACACCAGTCATGGCAATAGTTCTACACATGTCATGGCAATAATTCTACATCAATCATGACAATATATAGTTCTCCACTAGTCATGGCAATAGTACTACACCAGTCATTGCAATAGTTTTCCACCAGTCATGGCAATAGTACTACACCAGTCATTGCAATAGTTTTCCACCAGTCATGGCAATAGTACAACACCAGTCATGACAATAGATCTACACCAGTCGTGGCAATTGTACAACACCAGTCATGACAATAGTTCTACACCAGCCATGGCAATAGTTCTACACCAGTCATGGCAATAGTTCTACACCAATAATGACAATATATAGTTCTCCACCAGTCATGGAAATAGTACTACACCAGTCATGGCAATAGTACTACAGCAGTCATGACAATATAAAGTTCTACACCAGTCATGGCAATAGTACTACACCAGTCATGACAATAGTACTACAGCAGTCATGGCAATAGTACTACAGAAAGTCATGACAATATATAGTTCTACACCAGTCATGGCAATAGTTCTACATCAGTCATGGCAATATATAGTTCTTCACCAGCCATGGCAATTGTTCTACACCAGTCATGACAAAATATAGTTTAACACTAGTCATGGCAATAGTTCTACACCAATCATGAAAATATATATAGCTCTACACAAGTCATGGCAATAGTACTACATCAGTCATGACAATAGTACTACACCAGTCATGGCAATGGTTCTACACATGTCATGGCAATAATTCTACATCAATCATGACAATATATAGTTCTCCACCAGTCATGGCAATAGTACTACACCAGTCATGGCAATAGTTTTCCACCAGTCATGGCAATAGTACAACACCAGTCATGACAATAGATCTACACCAGTCGTGGCAATAGTACAACAAGTGATGACAATAGTTCTACACCAGTCATGGCAATAGTACTACACCATTCATGGCAATAGTTCTACACAAGTCATGGCAATAGTTCTACACCAGTCATGACAATAGTTCTACACCAGTCATGACAATAGTTCTACACAAGTCATGTCAATATTTCTAAAGCTATTATGGCAACAGTTCTACACCAGTCAAGACAATAGTTCTACATTAGTCAAGTCATGACAATATTTCTACACCAGTCATGACAATAGTTCTACACCAGTCATGGCAATAGTTCTACTATGGTCATGACAATAGTTCTACACCAGTCATGGCAATAGTTCTACACCAATCATGACAATATTTAGTTATACACCAGTCATGGCAATAGAACAACACCAGTCATGACAATAGTGGTACACCAGTCATGACAATAGTACAACACCAGTCATGACAATAGTTCTACACTAGTCATGGCAATAGCCTACACCAGTCATGGCAATAGTTCTACACCAGTCATGGCAATAGTTCTACACCAGTCATGGCAATAGTACAACACTAGTCATGACAATAGTTCTACACCAGTCATGGCAATAGTTCTACACCAATCATGACAATATATAGCTCTACACCAGTCATGGCAATAGTACTACACCAGTCATGACAACAGTTCTACACCAGTCATGGCAATAGTTCTACACCAATCATGACAATATATAGCTCTACACCAGTCATGGCAATAGTACTACACCAGTCATGGCAATAGTTCTACACCAGTCATGGCAATAGTACTACACCAGTCATGGCAATAGTTCTACACCAGTCATGACAATAGTTCTACACCAGTCATGGCAATAGTTCTACACCAATCATGACAATATATAGCTCTACACCAGTCATGGCAATAGTACTACACCAGTCATGGCAATAGTTCTACACCAGTCATGGCAATAGTACTACACCAGTCATGGCAATAGTTCTACACCAGTCATGACAATAGTTCTACACCAGTCATTGCAATAGTAATACACCAATCATGACAAGATATAGTTCTACACCAGTCATGGCAATAGTGCTACACTAGTCATGACAATAGTTCTATGTCAATCATAGCAATAGTTCTACACAAATGATGACAATATATAGCTCTACACCAGTCATGGCAATAGTACTACACCAGTCATGACAATAGTTCTACACCAGTCATGGCAATGGTACTACACCAGTCATGGCAATAGTTCTACACCAGTCATGACAATAGTTCAACACCAGTCATGGCAATAGTAATACACAAATCATGACAATTTATAGTTCTACACCAGTCATGGCAATAGTACTACACCAATCATGAAAATAGCTCTATGTTTATCATGGCAATAGTTCTACACCAATCATGGTAACAGTTCTACACCAGTCATGACAATATATAGTTTTACACCAGTCATTGCAATAGTATTACACCAGTCATGGCAATAGTACTACACCAGTCATGACAATAGTTCTATGTCAATCATGTCAATAGTTCTAAACCAGTCATGGCAATAGTTCTATGTCAACAACAGTCATGACAATAGTTCTCAATCAGTCATGGCAATAGTACTACACCAGTCATGGCAATAGTTCTCAACCAGTCATGGCATTGGTACAACACCAGTTATGACAATAGATCTACAACAGTCGTGGCAATAGTACAACACCAGTCATGGCAATAGTTCTACACCAGTCATGGCAATAGTACTACACCAGTCATGGCAATAGTACTACACCAGTCATGGCAATAGTTCTACACCAGTCATGGTAATAGTTTTACACCAGTCATGGCAATAGTACTACGCCAGTCATGGCAATAGTACTGCACCAGTCATGGCATTAGTTCTCCACCAGTCATGGCAATAGTACTACACCAGTCATGACTATAGTTCTTCACCAATCATGACAATATATAGTTCTACACCAGTCATGGCAATGGTTCTACACATGTCATGGCAATAATTCTACATCAATTATGACAATATATAGTTCTCCACCAGTCATGGCAATAGTACTACACCAGTCATGGCAATAGTTTTCCACCAGTCATGGCAATAGTACAACACCAGTCATGACAATAGATCTACACCAGTCGTGGCAATAGTACAACACCAGTGATGACAATAGTTCTACACCAGTCATGGCAATAGTACTACACCAGTCATGGCAATAGTTATACACCAGTCATGGTAATAGTACTACACCAGTCATGGCAATAGTTCTACACAAATCATGGCAATAGTTCTACACCAGTCATGACAATAGTTCTACACCAGTCGTGGCAATAGTACAACAAGTGATGACAATAGTTCTACACCAGTCATGGCAATAGTACTACACCAGTCATGGCAATAGTTCTACACAAGTCATGGAAATAGTTCTACACCAGTCATGGCAATAGTACTACACAAGTTATGACTATAGTTCTACACCAATCATGACAATATATAGTTCTACACCAGTCATGGCAATAGTACTACACCAGTCATGGCAATAGTTCTACACCAGTCATGACAATAGTTCTACACCAGTCATGGCAATAGTAATACACCAACCATGACAATATACAGTTCTACACCAGTCATGGCAATAGTACTACACCAGTCATGGCAATAGTTTTCCACCAGTCATGGCAATAGTACAACACCAGTCATGACAATAGATCTACACCAGTCGTGGCAATAGTACAACACCAGTGATGACAATAGTTCTACACCAGTCATGGCAATAGTACTACACCAGTCATGGCAATAGTTATACACCAGTCATGGTAATAGTACTACACCAGTCATTGCAATAGTTCTACACAAATCATGGCAATAGTTCTACACCAGTCATGACAATAGTTCTACACCAGTCGTGGCAATAGTACAACAAGTGATGACAATAGTTCTACACCAGTCATGGCAATAGTACTACACCAGTCATGGCAATAGTTCTACACAAGTCATGGAAATAGTTCTACACCAATCATGGCAATAGTACTACACAAGTCATGACTATAGTTCTACACCAATCATGACAATATATAGTTCTACAACAGTCATGGCAATAGTACTACACCAGTCATGGCAATAGTTCTACACCAGTCATGACAATAGTTCTACACCAGTCATGGCAATAGTAATACACCAATCATGACAATATACAGTTCTACACCAGTCATGGCAATAGTACTACACCAGTCATGACAATAGTTCTATGTTTATCATGGCAATAGTTCTACACCAGTCATGGCAATAGTTCTACACCAGTCATGGTAATAGTACTACACCAGTCATGGCAATAGTTCTACACAAATCATGGCAATAGTTCTACACCAGTCATGACAATAGTTCCACACCAGTCGTGGCAATAGTACAACAAGTGATGACAATAGTTCTACACCAGTCATGGCAATAGTACTACACCAGTCATGGCAATAGTTCTACACAAGTCATGGAAATAGTTCTACACCAGTCATGGCAATAGTACTACACAAGTCATGACTATAGTTCTACACCAATCATGACAATATATAGTTCTACACCAGTCATGGCAATAGTACTACACCAGTCATGGCAATAGTTCTACACCAGTCATGACAATAGTTCTACACCAGTCATGGCAATAGTAATACACCAATCATGACAATATACAGTTCTACACCAGTCATGGCAATAGTACTACACCAGTCATGACAATAGTTCTATGTTTATCATGGCAATAGTTCTACACCAGTCATGGCAATAGTTCTACACCAGATATGACAATATATAGTTTTACACCAGTCATGGCAATAGTATTACACCAGTCATGGCAATAGTACTACACCAGTCATGACTATAGTTCTACACCAATCATGACAATATATAGTTCTACACCAGTCATGGCAATAGTTCTACACCAGTCATGGCAATAGTTCTACACATGTCATGGCAATAATTCTACATCAATCATGACAATATATAGTTCTCCACTAGTCATGGCAATAATACTACACCAGTCATTGCAATAGTTTTCCACCAGTCATGGCAATAGTACTACATCAGTCATTGCAATAGTTTTCCACCAGTCATGGCAATAGTACAACACCAGTCATGACAATAGATCTACACCAGTCGTGGCAATTGTACAACACCAGTCATGACAATAGTTCTACACCAGCCATGGCAATAGTTCTACACCAGTCATGGCAATAGTTCTACACCAATAATGACAATATATAGTTCTCCACCAGTCATGGCAATAGTACTACACCAGTCATGGCAATAGTACTACAGCAGTCATGACAATATAAAGTTCTACACCAGTCATGGCAATAGTACTACACCAGTCATGACAATAGTACCACAGCAGTCATGGCAATAGTACTACAGAAAGTCATGACAATATATAGTTCTACACCAGTCATGGCAATAGTTCTACATCAGTCATGGCAATATATAGTTCTTCACCAGCCATGGCAATTGTTCTACACCAGTCATGACAAAATATAGTTTAACACTAGTCATGGCAATAGTTCTACACCAATCTTGACAATATATAGCTCTACACAAGTCATGGCAATAGTACTACATCAGTCATGACAATAGTACTACACCAGTCATGGCAATAGTTCTACACATGTCATGGCAATAATTCTACATCAATCATGACAATATATAGTTCTCCACCAGTCATGGCAATAGTACTACACCAGTCATGGCAATAGTTTTCCACCAGTCATGGCAATAGTACAACACCAGTCATGACAATAGATCTACACCAGTCGTGGCAATAGTACAACAAGTGATGACAATAGTTCTACACCAGTCATGGCAATAGTACTACACCAGTCATGGCAATAGTACTACACAAGTCATGGCAATAGTTCTACACCAGTCATGACAATAGTTCTATGTCAATCATGGCAATAGTTCTACACAAATGAGTACGATATATAGCTCTTCACCAGTCAAGGCAATAGTACTACACCAGTCGTGGCGATAGTTCTCCACCAGACATGGCAATAGTACAACACCATTAATGAGAATAGTTCTACACCAGTCATGGCAAAAGTACAACACCAGTTATGACAATAGTTCTATGTTTATCATGACAATAGTTCTACACCAGTCATGGCAATAGTAATACACCAACCATGACAATATACAGTTCTACACCAGTCATGGCAATAGTACTACACCAGTCATGGCAATAGTTTTCCACCAGTCATGGCAATAGTACAACACCAGTCATGACAATAGATCTACACCAGTCGTGGCAATAGTACAACACCAGTGATGACAATAGTTCTACACCAGTCATGGCAATAGTACTACACCAGTCATGGCAATAGTTATACACCAGTCATGGTAATAGTACTACACCAGTCATTGCAATAGTTCTACACAAATCATGGCAATAGTTCTACACCAGTCATGACAATAGTTCTACACCAGTCGTGGCAATAGTACAACAAGTGATGACAATAGTTCTACACCAGTCATGGCAATAGTACTACACCAGTCATGGCAATAGTTCTACACAAGTCATGGAAATAGTTCTACACCAATCATGGCAATAGTACTACACAAGTCATGACTATAGTTCTACACCAATCATGACAATATATAGTTCTACAACAGTCATGGCAATAGTACTACACCAGTCATGGCAATAGTTCTACACCAGTCATGACAATAGTTCTACACCAGTCATGGCAATAGTAATACACCAATCATGACAATATACAGTTCTACACCAGTCATGGCAATAGTACTACACCAGTCATGACAATAGTTCTATGTTTATCATGGCAATAGTTCTACACCAGTCATGGCAATAGTTCTACACCAGTCATGGTAATAGTACTACACCAGTCATGGCAATAGTTCTACACAAATCATGGCAATAGTTCTACACCAGTCATGACAATAGTTCCACACCAGTCGTGGCAATAGTACAACAAGTGATGACAATAGTTCTACACCAGTCATGGCAATAGTACTACACCAGTCATGGCAATAGTTCTACACAAGTCATGGAAATAGTTCTACACCAGTCATGGCAATAGTACTACACAAGTCATGACTATAGTTCTACACCAATCATGACAATATATAGTTCTACACCAGTCATGGCAATAGTACTACACCAGTCATGGCAATAGTTCTACACCAGTCATGACAATAGTTCTACACCAGTCATGGCAATAGTAATACACCAATCATGACAATATACAGTTCTACACCAGTCATGGCAATAGTACTACACCAGTCATGACAATAGTTCTATGTTTATCATGGCAATAGTTCTACACCAGTCATGGCAATAGTTCTACACCAGATATGACAATATATAGTTTTACACCAGTCATGGCAATAGTATTACACCAGTCATGGCAATAGTACTACACCAGTCATGACTATAGTTCTACACCAATCATGACAATATATAGTTCTACACCAGTCATGGCAATAGTTCTACACCAGTCATGGCAATAGTTCTACACATGTCATGGCAATAATTCTACATCAATCATGACAATATATAGTTCTCCACTAGTCATGGCAATAATACTACACCAGTCATTGCAATAGTTTTCCACCAGTCATGGCAATAGTACTACATCAGTCATTGCAATAGTTTTCCACCAGTCATGGCAATAGTACAACACCAGTCATGACAATAGATCTACACCAGTCGTGGCAATTGTACAACACCAGTCATGACAATAGTTCTACACCAGCCATGGCAATAGTTCTACACCAGTCATGGCAATAGTTCTACACCAATAATGACAATATATAGTTCTCCACCAGTCATGGCAATAGTACTACACCAGTCATGGCAATAGTACTACAGCAGTCATGACAATATAAAGTTCTACACCAGTCATGGCAATAGTACTACACCAGTCATGACAATAGTACCACAGCAGTCATGGCAATAGTACTACAGAAAGTCATGACAATATATAGTTCTACACCAGTCATGGCAATAGTTCTACATCAGTCATGGCAATATATAGTTCTTCACCAGCCATGGCAATTGTTCTACACCAGTCATGACAAAATATAGTTTAACACTAGTCATGGCAATAGTTCTACACCAATCTTGACAATATATAGCTCTACACAAGTCATGGCAATAGTACTACATCAGTCATGACAATAGTACTACACCAGTCATGGCAATAGTTCTACACATGTCATGGCAATAATTCTACATCAATCATGACAATATATAGTTCTCCACCAGTCATGGCAATAGTACTACACCAGTCATGGCAATAGTTTTCCACCAGTCATGGCAATAGTACAACACCAGTCATGACAATAGATCTACACCAGTCGTGGCAATAGTACAACAAGTGATGACAATAGTTCTACACCAGTCATGGCAATAGTACTACACCAGTCATGGCAATAGTACTACACAAGTCATGGCAATAGTTCTACACCAGTCATGACAATAGTTCTATGTCAATCATGGCAATAGTTCTACACAAATGAGTACGATATATAGCTCTTCACCAGTCAAGGCAATAGTACTACACCAGTCGTGGCGATAGTTCTCCACCAGACATGGCAATAGTACAACACCATTAATGAGAATAGTTCTACACCAGTCATGGCAAAAGTACAACACCAGTTATGACAATAGTTCTATGTTTATCATGGCAATAGTTCTACACCAGTCATGGCAATAGTTCTACATCAGTCATGACAATATATAGTTTTACACCAGTCATGGCAATTGTATTACGCCAGTCATGGCAATAGTACTACACCAGTCATGACTATAGTTCTACACCAATCATGACAATATATAGTTCTACACCAGTCATGGCAATAGTACTACACCAGTCATGCCAATAGTTCTACACCAGTCATGACAATAGTTCTACACCAGTCATGGCAATAGTAATACACCAATCGTGACAATATACAGTTCTACACCAGTCATGGCAATAGTACTACACCAGTCATGACAATAGTTCTATGTTTATCATGGCAATAGTTCTACACCAGTCATGGCAATAGTTCTACACCAGATATGACAATATATAGTTTTACACCAGTCATGACAATAGTATTACACCATTCATGGCAATAGTACTACACCAGTCATGACTATAGTTCTACACCAATCATGACAATATATAGTTCTACACCAGTCATGGCAATAGTTCTACACCAGTCATGGCAATAGTTCTACACATGTCATGGCAATAATTCTACATCAATCATGACAATATATAGTTCTCCACTAGTCATGGCAATAGTACTACACCAGTCATTGCAATAGTTTTCCACCAGTCATGGCAATAGTACTACACCAGTCATTGCAATAGTTTTCCACCAGTCATGGCAATAGTACAACACCAGTCATGACAATAGATCTACACCAGTCGTGGCAATTGTACAACACCAGTCATGACAATAGTTCTACACCAGCCATGGCAATAGTTCTACACCAGTCATGGCAATAGTTCTACACCAATAATGACAATATATAGTTCTCCACCAGTCATGGCAATAGTACTACACCAGTCATTGCAATAGTACTACAGCAGTCATGACAATATAAAGTTCTACACCAGTCATGGCAATAGTACTACACCAGTCATGACAATAGTACTACAGCAGTCATGGCAATAGTACTACAGAAAGTCATGACAATATATAGTTCTACACCAGTCATGGCAAAAGTTCTACATCAGTCATGGCAATATATAGTTCTTCACCAGCCATGGCAATTGTTCTACCCCAGTCATGACAAAATATAGTTTAACACTAGTCATGGCAATAGTTCTACACCAATCGTGAAAATATATATAGCTCTACACAAGTCATGGCAATAGTACTACATCAGTCATGACAATAGTACTACACCAGTCATGGCAATAGTTCTACACATGTCATGGCAATAATTCTACATCAATCATGACAATATATAGTTCTCCACCAGTCATGGCAATAGTACTACACCAGTCATGGCAATAGTTTTCCACCAGTCATGGCAATAGTACAACACCAGTCATGACAATAGATCTACACCAGTCGTGGCAATAGTACAACAAGTAATGACAATAGTTCTACACAAGTCATGGCAATAGTACTACAGCAGTCATGGCAATAGTTCTACACAAGTCATGGCAATAGTTCTACACCAGTCATGACAATAATTCTACACCAGTCATAACAATAGTTCTACACAAGTCATGTCAATATTTCTAAAGCTATTATGGCAACAGTTCTACAAAAGTCAAGACAATAGTTCTACATTAGTCAAGTCATGACAATATTTCTACACCAGTCATGACAATAGTTCTACACCAGTCATGGCAATAGTTCTACACAGGCCATGACAATAGTTCTACACCAGTCATGGCAATAGTTCTACACCAATCATGACAATATGTAGTTCTACACCAGTCATGGCAATAGTACAACACCAGTCATGACAATAGTGGTACACCAGTCATGACAATAGTACAACACCAGTCATGACAATAGTTCTACACTAGTCATGGCAATAGTCCTACACCAGTCATGGCAATAGTTCTACACCAGTCATGGCAATAGTTCTACACCAGTCATGGCAATAGTACAACACTAGTCATGACAATAGTTCTACACCAGTCATGGCAATAGTTCTACACCAGTCATGACAACAGTTCTACACCAGTCATGGCAATAGTTCTACACCAATCATGACAATATATAGCTCTACACCAGTCATGGCAATAGTACTACACCAGTCATGGCAATAGTTCTACACCAGTCATGGCAATAGTACTACACCAGTCATGGCAATAGTTCTACACCAGTCATGACAATAGTTCTACACCAGTCATTGCAATAGTAATACACCAATCATGACAAGATATAGTTCTACACCTGTCATGGCAATAGTGCTACACTAGTCATGACAATAGTTCTATGTCAATCATAGCAATAGTTCTACACAAATGATGACAATATATAGCTCTACACCAATCATGGCAATAGTACTACACCAGTCATGACAATAGTTCTACACCAGTCATGGCAATGGTACTACACCAGTCATGGCAATAGTTCTATACCAGTCATGACAATAGTTCAACACCAGTCATGGCAATAGTAATACACAAATCATGACAATTTATAGTTCTACACCAGTCATGGCAATAGTACTACACCAATCATGAAAATAGCTCTATGTTTATCATGGCAATAGTTCTACACCAATCATGGTAACAGTTCTACACCAGTCATGACAATATATAGTTTTACACCAGTCATTGCAATAGTATTACACCAGTCATGGCAATAGTACTACACCAGTCATGACTATAGTTCTTCACCAATCATGACAATATATAGTTCTACACCAGTCATGGCAATAGTACTACACCAGTCATGGCAATAGTTCTGCACCAGACATGGCAATAGTACAACACCAGTAATGAGAATAGTTCTACACCAGTAATGGCAAAAGTACAACACTAGTCATGACAATAGTTCTACACAAGTCATGGCAATAGTTCTACATATGTCATGGCAATAATTCTACATCAATCATGACAATATATAGTTCTCCACCAGTCATGGCAATAGTACTACACCAGTCATGGCAATAGTTTTCCAGCAGTCATAGCAATAGTACAACACCAGTCATGACAATAGTTCTACACCAGTCATTGCAATATTACAACACCAGTGATGACAATAGTTCTACACCAGTCATGGCAATAGTTCTACACCAGTCATGGCAATAGTACTACACCAGTCATGGCAATAGTTCTACACCAGTCATGACAATAGTTCTACACCAGTCATTGCAATAGTAATACACCAATCATGACAAGATATAGTTCTACACCAGTCATGGAAATAGTGCTACACCAGTCATGACAATAGTTCTATGTCAATCATGGCAATAGTTCTACACAAATGATGACGATATATAGCTCTTCACCAGTCTTGGCAATAGTACTACACCAGTCGTGGCGATAGTTCTCCACCAGACATGGCAATACTACAACACCATTAATGAGAATAGTTCCACACCAGTCATGGCAAAAGTACAACACCAGTTATGACAATAGTTCTATGTTTATCATGGCAATAGTTCTACACCAGTCATGGCAATAGTACTACACCAGTCATTGCAATAGTTTTCCACCAGTCATGGCAATAGTACTACACCAGTCATTGCAATAGTTTTCCACCAGTCATGACAATAGTACTACACCAGTCATTGCAATAGTTTTCCACCAGTCATGGCAATAGTACAACACCAGTCATGACAATAGATCTACACCAGTCGTGGCAATTGTACAACACCAGTCATGACAATAGTTCTACACCAGCCATGGCAATAGTTTTACACCAGTCATGGCAATAGTTCTACACCAATAATGACAATATATAGTTCTCCACCAGTCATGGCAATAGTACTTCACCAGTCATGGCAATAGTACTACAGCAGTCATGACAATATAAAGTTCTACACCAGTCATGGCAATAGTACTATACCAGTCATGACAATAGTACTACAGCAGTCATGGCAATAGTACTACACCAGTCATGACAATATATAGTTCTACACCAGTCATGGCAATAGTTCTACATAAGTCATGGCAATATATAGTTCTTCACCAGCCATGGCAATAGTTCTACACAGGCCATGACAATAGTTCTACACCAATCATGACAATATGTAGTTCTACACCAGTCATGGCAATAGTACAACACCAGTCATGACAATAGTGGTACACCAGTCATGACAATAGTACAACACCAGTCATGACAATAGTTCTACACTAGTCATGGCAATAGTCCTACACCAGTCATGGCAATAGTTCTACACCAGTCATGGCAATAGTTCTACACCAGTCATGGCAATAGTACAACACTAGTCATGACAATAGTTCTACACCAGTCATGGCAATAGTTCTACACCATTCATGACAACAGTTCTACACCAGTCATGGCAATAGTTCTACACCAATCATGACAATATATAGCTCTACACCAGTCATGGCAATAGTACTACACCAGTCATGGCAATAGTTCTACACCAGTCATGGCAATAGTACTACACCAGTCATGGCAATAGTTCTACACCAGTCATGACAATAGTTCTACACCAGTCATTGCAATAGTAATACACCAATCATGACAAGATATAGTTCTACACCTGTCATGGCAATAGTGCTACACTAGTCATGACAATAGTTCTATGTCAATCATAGCAATAGTTCTACACAAATGATGACAATATATAGCTCTACACCAATCATGGCAATAGTACTACACCAGTCATGACAATAGTTCTACACCAGTCATGGCAATGGTAATACACCAGTCATGGCAATAGTTCTATACCAGTCATGACAATAGTTCAACACCAGTCATGGCAATAGTAATACACAAATCATGACAATTTATAGTTCTACACCAGTCATGGCAATAGTACTACACCAATCATGAAAATAGCTCTATGTTTATCATGGCAATAGTTCTACACCAATCATGGTAACAGTTCTACACCAGTCATGACAATATATAGTTTTACACCAGTCATTGCAATAGTATTACACCAGTCATGGCAATAGTACTACACCAGTCATGACTATAGTTCTTCACCAATCATGACAATATATAGTTCTACACCAGTCATGGCAATAGTACTACACCAGTCATGGCAATAGTTCTGCACCAGACATGGCAATAGTACAACACCAGTAATGAGAATAGTTCTACACCAGTAATGGCAAAAGTACAACACTAGTCATGACAATAGTTCTACACAAGTCATGGCAATAGTTCTACATATGTCATGGCAATAATTCTACATCAATCATGACAATATATAGTTCTCCACCAGTCATGGCAATAGTACTACACCAGTCATGGCAATAGTTTTCCAGCAGTCATAGCAATAGTACAACACCAGTCATGACAATAGTTCTACACCAGTCATTGCAATATTACAACACCAGTGATGACAATAGTTCTACACCAGTCATGGCAATAGTTCTACACCAGTCATGGCAATAGTACTACACCAGTCATGGCAATAGTTCTACACCAGTCATGACAATAGTTCTACACCAGTCATTGCAATAGTAATACACCAATCATGACAAGATATAGTTCTACACCAGTCATGGAAATAGTGCTACACCAGTCATGACAATAGTTCTATGTCAATCATGGCAATAGTTCTACACAAATGATGACGATATATAGCTCTTCACCAGTCTTGGCAATAGTACTACACCAGTCGTGGCGATAGTTCTCCACCAGACATGGCAATACTACAACACCATTAATGAGAATAGTTCCACACCAGTCATGGCAAAGTACAACACCAGTTATGACAATAGTTCTATGTTTATCATGGCAATAGTTCTACACCAGTCATGGCAATAGTACTACACCAGTCATTGCAATAGTTTTCCACCAGTCATGGCAATAGTACTACACCAGTCATTGCAATAGTTTTCCACCAGTCATGACAATAGTACTACACCAGTCATTGCAATAGTTTTCCACCAGTCATGGCAATAGTACAACACCAGTCATGACAATAGATCTACACCAGTCGTGGCAATTGTACAACACCAGTCATGACAATAGTTCTACACCAGCCATGGCAATAGTTTTACACCAGTCATGGCAATAGTTCTACACCAATAATGACAATATATAGTTCTCCACCAGTCATGGCAATAGTACTTCACCAGTCATGGCAATAGTACTACAGCAGTCATGACAATATAAAGTTCTACACCAGTCATGGCAATAGTACTATACCAGTCATGACAATAGTACTACAGCAGTCATGGCAATAGTACTACACCAGTCATGACAATATATAGTTCTACACCAGTCATGGCAATAGTTCTACATAAGTCATGGCAATATATAGTTCTTCACCAGCCATGGCAATAGTTCTACACCAGTCATGACAATATATAGTTTAACACTAGTCATGGCAATAGTTCTACACCAATCATGACAATATATAGTTCTACACAAGTCATGGCAATAGTACTACACCAGTCATGACAATAGTTCTATGTCAATCATGTCAATAGTTCTACACCAGTCTTGGCAATAGTTCTATGTCAACAACAGTCATGGCAATAGTTCTCAATCAGTCATGGCAATAGTACTACACCAGTCATGGCAATAGTTCTCAACCAGTCATGGCATTGGTACAACACCAGTTATGACTATAGATCTACAACAGTCGTGGCAATAGTACAACACCAGTCATGGCAATAGTTCTACACCAGTCATGGCAATAGTACTACACCAGTCATGGCAATAGTACTACACCAGTCATGGCAATAGTTCTACACCAGTCATGTCAATAGTTTTACACCAGTCATGGCAATAGTACTACGCCAGTCATGGCAATAGTACTGCACCAGTCATGGCATTAGTTCTCCACCAGTCATGGCAATAGTACTACACCAGTCATGACTATAGTTCTTCACCAATCATGACAATATATAGTTCTACACCAGTCATGGCAATGGTTCTACACATGTCATGGCAATAATTCTACATCAATCATGACAATATATAGTTCTCCACCAGTCATGGCAATAGTACTACACCAGTCATGGCAATAGTACAACACCAGTCATGACAATAGATCTACACCAGTCGTGGCAATAGTACAACACCAGTGATGACAATAGTTCTACACCAGTCATGGCAATAGTACTACACCAGTCATGGCAATAGTTATACACCAGTCATGGTAATAGTACTACACCAGTCATGGCAATAGTTCTACACAAATCATGGCAATAGTTCTACACCAGTCATGACAATAGTTCTACACCAGTCGTGGCAATAGTACAACAAGTGATGACAATAGTTCTACACCAGTCATGGCAATAGTACTACACCACTCATGGCAATAGTTCTACACAAGTCATGGAAATAGTTCTACACCAGTCATGACAATAGTTCTACACCAGTCATGACAATAGTTCTACACAAGTCATGTCAATATTTCTAAAGCTATTATGGCAACAGTTCTACAACAGTCAAGACAATAGTTCTACACTAGTCAAGTCATGACAATATTTCTACACCAGTCATGACAATAGTTCTACACCAGTCATGGCAATAGTTCTACACAGGTCATGACAATAGTTCTACACCAGTCATGGCAATAGTTCTACACCAATCATGACAATATGTAGTTCTACACCAGTCATGGCAATAGCACAACACCAGTCATGACAATAGTGGTACACCAGTCATGACAATAGTACAACACCAGTCATGACAATAGTTCTACACTAGTCATGGCAATAGTCCTACACCAGTCATGGCAATAGTTCTACACCAGTCATGGCAATAGTTCTACACCAGTCATGGCAATAGTACAACACTAGTCATGACAATAGTTCTACACCAGTCATGGCAATAGTTCTACACCAGTCATGACAACAGTTCTACACCAGTCATGGCAATAGTACTACACCAGTCATGACAATAGTTCTACACCAGTCATGGCAATGGTACTACACCAGTCATGGCAATATTTCTACACCAGTCATGACAATAGTTCAACACCAGTCATGGCAATAGTAATACACAAATCATGACAATTTATAGTTCTACACCAGTCATGGCAATAGTACTACACCAATCATGAAAAATAGCTCTATGTTTATCATGGCAATAGTTCTACACCAATCATGGTAACAGTTCTACACCAGTCATGACAATATATAGTTTTACACCAGTCATTGCAATAGTATTACACCAGTCATGGCAATAGTACTACACCAGTCATGACTATAGTTATTCACCAATCATGACAAAATATAGTTCTACACCAGTCATGGCAATAGTACAACACCAGTAATGAGAATAGTTCTACACCAGTAATGGCAAAAGTACAACACCAGTCATGACAATAGTTCTACACCAGTCATGGCAATAGTTCTACACATGTCATGGCAATAATTCTACATCAATCATGACAATATATAGTTCTCCACCAGTCATGGCAATAGTACTACACCAGTCATGGCAATAGTTTTCCAGCAGTCATAGCAATAGTACAACACCAGTCATGACAATAGTTCTACACCAGTCATTGCTATATTACAACACCAGTGATGACAATAGTTCTAAACCAGTCATGGCAATAGTTCTACACCAGTCATGGCAATAGTACTACACCAGTCATGGCAAAAGTTCTACACCAGTCATGACAATAGTTCTACACCAGTCATTGCAATAGTAATACACCAATCATGACCAGATATAGTTCTACACCAGTCATGGAAATAGTGCTACACCAGTCATGACAATAGTTTTATGTCAATCATGGCAATAGTTCTACACAAATGATGACGATATATAGCTCTTCACCAGTCTTGAAAATAGTACTACACCAGTCGTGGCGATAGTTCTCCACCAGACATGGCAATAGTACAACACCATTAATGAGAATAGTTCTACACCAGTCATGGCAAAAGTACAACACCAGTGATGACAATAGTTCTATGTTTATCATGGCAATAGTTCTACACCAGTCATGGCAATAGTACTACACCAGTCACTGCAATAGTTTTCCACCAGTCATGGCAATAGTACTACACCAGTCACTGCAATAGTTTTCCACCAGTCATGGCAATAGTACTACACCAGTCATTGCAATAGTTTTCCACCAGTCATGGCAATAGTACAACACCAGTCATGACAATAGATCTACACCAGTCGTGGCAATTGTACAACACCAGTCATGACAATACTTCTACACTAGCCATGGCAATAGTTTTACACCAGTCATGGCAATAATTCTACACCAATAATGACAATATATAGTTCTACACCAGTCATGGCAATAGTACTTCACCAGTCATGGCAATAGTACTACAGCAGTCATGACAATATAAAGTTCTACACCAGTCATGGCAATAGTACTACACCAGTCATGACAATAGTACTACAGCAGTCATGGCAATAGTACTACACCAGTCATGACAATATATAGTTCTACACCAGTCATGGCAATAGTTCTACATCAGTCATGGCAATATATAGTTCTTCACCAGCCATGGCAATAGTTCTACACCAGTCATGACAATATATAGTTTAACACTAGTCATGGTAATAGTTCTACACCAATCATGACAATATATAGTTCTACACAAGTCATGTCAATAGTTCTACACCAGTCATGGCAATAGTTCTATGTCAACAACAGTCATGACAATAGTTCTCAATCAGTCATGGCAATAGTACTACACCAGTCATGGCAATAGTTCTCAACCAGTCATGGCATTGGTACAACACCAGTTATGACAATAGATCTACACCAGTCGTGGCAATAGTACAACACCAGTCATGGCAATAGTTCTACACCAGTCATGGCAATAGTACTACACCAGTCATGGCAATAGTACTACACCAGTCATGGCAATAGTTCTACACCAGTCATGGCAATAGTTTTACACCAGTCATGGCAATAGTACTACGCCATTCATGGCAATAGTACTGCACCAGTCATGGCATTAGTTCTCCACCAGTCATGGCAATAGTACTACACCAGTCATGACTATAGTTCTTCACCAATCATGACAATATATAGTTCTACACCAGTCATGGCAATGGTTCTACACATGTCATGGCAATAATTCTACATCAATCATGACAATATATAGTTCTCCACCAGTCATGGCAATAGTACTACACCAGTCATGGCAATAGTTTTCCACCAGTCATGGCAATAGTACAACACCAGTCATGACAATAGATCTACACCAGTCGTGGCAATAGTACAACACCAGTGATGACAATAGTTCTACACCAGTCATGGCAATAATACTACACCAGTCATGGCAATAGTTATACACCAGTCATGGTAATAGTACTACACCAGTCATGGCAATAGTTCTACACAAATCATGGCAATAGTTCTACACCAGTCATGACAATAGTTCTACACCAGTCGTGGCAATCGTACAACAAGTGATGACAATAGTTCTACACCAGTCATGGCAATAGTACTACACCAGTCATGGCAATAGTTCTACACAAGTCATGGAAATAGTTCTACACCAGTCATGACAATAGTTCTACACCAGTCATGGCAATAGTTCTACACAGGTCATGACAATAGTTCTACAACAGTCATGGCAATAGTACAACACCAGTCATGACAATAGTGGTACACCAGTCATGACAATAGTACAACACCAGTCATGACAATAGTTCTACACTAGTCATGGCAAAAGTCCTACACCAGTCATGGCAATAGTTCTACACCAGTCATGACAATAGTCATGGCAATAGTTCTACACCAGTCATGGCAATAGTGCTACACTAGTCATGACAATAGTTCTATGTCAATCATAGCAATAGTTCTACACAAATGATGACAATATATAGCTCTACACCAGTCATGGCAATAGTACTACACCAGTCATGACAATAGTTCTACACCAGTCATGGCAATGGTACTACACCAGTCATGGCAATAGTTCTACACCAGTCATGACAATAGTTCTACACCAGTCATGGCAATAGTTATACACAAATCATGACAATCTATAGTTCTACACCAGTCATGGCAATAGTACTACACCAATCATGAAAATAGCTCTATGTTTATCATGGCAATAGTTCTACACCAATCATGGTAACAGTTCTACACTAGTCATGACAATATAAGGTTTTACACCAGTCATGGCAATAGTACTACACCAGTCATGACTATAGTTCTTCACCAATCATGACAATATATAGTTCTACACCAGTCATGGCAATAGTACTACACCAGTCATGGCAATAGTTCTGCACCAGACATGGCAATAGTACAACACCAGTAATGAGAATAGTTCTACACCAGTAATGGCAAAAGTACAACACCAGTCATGACAATAGTTCTACACATGTCATGGCAATAATTCTACATCAATCATGACAATATATAGTTCTCCACCAGTCATGGCAATAGTACTACACCAGTCATGGCAATAGTTTTCCAGCAGTCATAGCAATAGTACAACACCAGTCATGACAATAGTTCTACACCAGTCATTGCAATATTACAACACCAGTGATGACAATAGTTCTACACCAGTCATGGCAATAGTTCTACACCAGTCATGGCAATAGTACTACACCAGTCATGGCAATAGTTCTACACCAGTCATGACAATAGTTCTACACCAGTCATTGCAATAGTAATACACCAATCATGACAAGATATAGTTCTACACCAGTCATGGAAATAGTGCTACACCAGTCATGACAATAGTTCTATGTCAATCATGGCAATAGTTCTACACAAATGATGACGATATATAGCTCTTCACCAGTCATGGCAATAGTACTACACCAGTCGTGGCGATAGTTCTCCACCAAACATGGCAATAGTACAACACCATTAATGAGAATAGTTCTACACCAGTCGTGGCAATTGTACAACACCAGTCATGACAATAGTTCTACACCAGCCATGGCAATAGTTTTACACCAGTCATGGCAATAGTTCTACACCAATAATGACAATATATAGTTCTCCACCAGTCATGGCAATAGTACTTCACCAGTCATGGCAATAGTACTACAGCAGTCATGACAATATAAAGTTCTACACCAGTCAGGGCAATAGTACTATACCAGTCATGACAATAGTACTACAGCAGTCATGGCAATAGTACTACACCAGTCATGACAATATATAGTTCTACACCAGTCATGGCAATAGTTCTACACCAATCGTGAAAATATATATAGCTCTACACAAGTCATGGCAATAGTACTACATCAGTCATGACAATAGTACTACACCAGTCATGGCAATAGTTCTACACATGTCATGGCAATAATTCTACATCAATCATGACAATATATAGTTCTCCACCAGTCATGGCAATAGTACTACACCAGTCATGGCAATAGTTTTCCACCAGTCATGGCAATAGTACAACACCAGTCATGACAATAGATCTACACCAGTCGTGGCAATAGTAAAACAAGTAATGACAATAGTTCTACACAAGTCATGGAAATAGTACTACAGCAGTCATGGCAATAGTTCTACACAAGTCATGGCAATAGTTCTACACCAGTCATGACAATAGTTCTACACCAGTCATAACAATAGTTCTACACAAGTCATGTCAATATTTCTAAAGCTATTATGGCAACAGTTCTACACCAGTCAAGACAATAGTTCTACATTAGTCAAGTCATGACAATATTTCTACACCAGTCATGACAATAGTTCTACACCAGTCATGGCAATAGTTCTACACAGGCCATGACAATAGTTCTACACCAGTCATGGCAATAGTTCTACACCAATCATGACAATATGTAGTTCTACACCAGTCATGGCAATAGTACAACACCAGTCATGACAATAGTGGTACACCAGTCATGACAATAGTACAACACCAGTCATGACAATAGTTCTACACTAGTCATGACAATAGTCCTACACCAGTCATGGCAATAGTTCTACACCAGTCATGGCAATAGTTCTACACCAGTCATGGCAATAGTACAACACTAGTCATGACAATAGTTCTACACCAGTCATGGCAATAGTTCTACACCAGTCATGACAACAGTTCTACACCAGTCATGGCAATAGTTCTACACCAATCATGACAATATATAGCTCTACACCAGTCATGGCAATAGTACTACACCAGTCATGGCAATAGTTCTACACCAGTCATGGCAATAGTACTACACCAGTCATGGCAATAGTTCTACACCAGTCATGACAATAGTTTACACCAGTCATTGCAATAGTAATACACCAATCATGACAAGATATAGTTCTACACCAGTCATGGCAATAGTGCTACACTAGTCATGACAATAGTTCTATGTCAATCATAGCAATAGTTCTACACAAATGATGACAATATATAGCTCTACACCAGTCATGGCAATAGTACTACACCAGTCATGACAATAGTTCTACACCAGTCATGGCAATGGTACTACACCAGTCATGGCAATAGTTCTACACCAGTCATGACAATAGTTCTACACCAGTCATGGCAATAGTTATACACAAATCATGACAATTTATAGTTCTACACCAGTCATGGCAATAGTACTACACCAATCATGAAAATAGCTCTATGTTTATCATGGCAATAGTTCTACACCAATCATGGTAACAGTTCTACACCAGTCATGACAATATATAGTTTTACACCAGTCATTGCAATAGTATCACACCAGTCATGGCAATAGTACTACACCAGTCATGACTATAGTTCTTCACCAATCATGACAATATATAGTTCTACACCAGTCATGGCAATAGTACTACACCAGTCATGGCAATAGTTCTGCACCAGACATGGCAATAGTACAACACCAGTAATGAGAATAGTTCTACACCAGTAATGGCAAAAGTACAACACCAGTCATGACAATAGTTCTACACAAGTCATGACAATAGTTCTACACATGTCATGGCATAAATTCTACATCAATCATGACAATATATAGTTCTCCACCAGTCATGGCAATAGTACTACACCAGTCATGGCAATAGTTTTCCAGCAGTCATAGCAATAGTACAACACCAGTCATGACAATAGTTCTACACCAGTCATTGCAATATTACAACACCAGTGATGACAATAAATCTACACCAGTCATGGCAATAGTTCTACACCAGTCATGGCAATAGTACTACACCAGTCATGGCAATAGTTCTACACCAGTCATGACAATAGTTCTACACCAGTCATTGCAATAGTAATACTCCAATCATGACAAGATATAGTTCTACACCAGTCATGGAAATAGTGCTACCTTAGTCATGACAATGGTTCTATGTCAATCATGGCAATAGTTCTACACAAATTATGACGATATATAGCTCTTCACCAGTCATGGCAATAGTACTACACCAGTCGTGGCGATAGTTCTCCACCAAACATGGCAATAGTACAACACCATTAATGAGAATAGTTCTACACCAGTCATGACAAAAGTACAACACCAGTTATGACAATAGTTCTATGTTTATCATGGCAATAGTTCTACACCAGTCATGGCAATAGTACTACACCAGTCATTGCAATAGTTTTCCACCAGTCATGGCAATAGTACTACACCAGTCATTGCAATAGTTTTCCACCAGTCATGGCAATAGTACTACACCAGTCATTGCAATAGTTTTCCACCAGTCATGGCAATAGTACAACACCAGTCATGACAATAGATCTACACCAGTCGTGGCAATTGTACAACACCAGTCATGACAATAGTTCTACACCAGCCATGGCAATAGTTTTAAACCAGTCATGGCAATAGTTCTACACCAATAATGACAATATATAGTTCTCCACCAGTCATGCCAATAGTACTTCACCAGTCATGGCAATAGTACTACAGCATTCATGACAATATAAAGTTCTACACCAGTCATGGCAATAGTACTACACCAGTCATGACAATAGTACTACAGCAGTCATGGCAATAGTACTACACCAGTCATGACAATATATAGTTCTACACCAGTCATGGCAATAGTTCTACACCAATCATGACAATATATAGTTCTACACAAGTCATGGCAATAGTACTACACCAGTCATGACAATAGTTCTATGTCAATCATGTCAATAATTCTACACCAGTCATGGTAATAGTTCTATGTCAACAACAGTCATGACAATAGTTCTCAATCAGTCATGGCAATAGTACTACACCAGTCATGGCAATAGTTCTCAACCAGTCATGGCATTGGTACAACACCAGTTATGACAATAGATCTACACCAGTCGTGGCAATAGTACATCACCAGTCATGGCAATAGTTCAACACCAGTCATGGCAATGTACTACACCAATCATGGCAATAGTACTACACAAGTCATGGCAATAGTTCTACACCAGTCATGGCAATAGTACTGCACCAGTCATTGCATTAGTTCTCCACCAGATATGGCAATAGTACTACACCACTCATGACTATAGTTCTTCACCAATCATGACAATATATAGTTCTACACCAGTCATGGCAATAGTACTACAGCAGTCATGGCAATAGTACTACACCAGTCATGACAATATATAGTTCTACACCAGTCATGGCAATAGTTCTACATCAGTCATGGCAATATATAGTTCTTCACCAGCCATGGCAATAGTTCTACACCAGTCATGACAATATATAGTTTAACACTAGTCATGGCAATAGTTCTACACCAATCATGACAATATATAGTTCTACACAAGTCATGGCAATAGTACTACACCAGTCATGACAATAGTATGTCAATCATGTCAATAGTTCTACACCTGTCATGGCAATAGTTCTATGTCAACAACAGTCATGACAATAGTTCTCAATCAGTCATGGCAATAGTACTACACCAGTCATGGCAATAGTTTTCAACCAGTCATGGCATTGGTACAACACCAGTTATGACAATAGATCTACACCAGTCGTGGCAATAGTACAACACCAGTCATGGCAATAGTTCTACACCAGTCATGGCAATAGTACTACACCAGTCATGGCAATAGTACTACACCAGTCATGACAATAGTTCTACACCAGTCATGGCAATAGTTTTACACCAGTCATGGCAATAGTACTACGCCAGTCATGGCAATAGTACTGCACCAGTCATGGCAATAGTACTACACCACTCATGACTATAGTTCTTCACCAATCATGACAATATATAGTTCTACACCAGTCATGGCAATAGTTCTACACATGTCATAGCAATAATTCTACATCAATCATGACAATATATAGTTCTCCACCAGTCATGGCAATAGTACTACACCAGTCATGGCAATAGTTTTCCACCAGTCATGGCAATAGTACAACACCAGTCATGACAATAGATCTACACCAGTCGTGGCAATAGTACAACACCAGTGATGACAATAGTTCTACACCAGTCATGGCAATAGTTCTACACCAGTCATGGTAATAGTACTACACCAGTCATGGCAATAGTTCTACACAAGTCATGGCAATAGTTCTACACTAGTCATGACAATAGTTCTACACCAGTCATGACAAAAGTTCTACACAAGTCATGTCAATATTTCTAAAGCTATTATGGCAACAGTTCTACACCAGTCAAGACAATAGTTCTATACCAGTCAAGTCATGACAATATTTCTACACCAGTCATGACAATAGTTCTACACCAGTCATGGCAATAGTTCTACACAGGTCATGACAATAGTTCTACACCAGTCATGGCAATAGTTCTACACCAATCATGACAATATATAGTTCTACACCAGTCATGGCAATAGTACAACACCAGTCATGACAATAGTGGTACACCAGTCATGACAATAGTACAACACCAGTCATGACAATAGTTCTACACTAGTCATGGCAATAGTCCTACACCAGTCATGGCAATAGTTCTACACCAGTCATGGCAATAGTTCTACACCAGTCATGGCAATAGTTCTACACCAGTCATGGCAATAGTACAACACTAGTCATGACAATAGTTCTACACCAGTCATGGCAATAGTTCTACACCAGTCATGACAATAGTTCTACACCAGTCATGGCAATAGTTATACACAAATCATGACAATTTATAGTTCTACACCAGTCATGGCAAAAGTACTACACCAATCATGAAAATACTCTATGTTTATCATGGCAATAGTTCTACAACAATCATGGTAACAGTTCTACACCAGTCATGACAATATATAGTTTTACACCAGTCATTGCAATAGTATTACACCAGTCATGGCAATAGTACTACACCAGTCATGACTATAGTTCTTCACCAATCATGACAATATATAGTTTTACACCAGTCATGGCAATAGTACTACACCAGTCATGGCAATAGTTCTGCACCAGTCATGGCAATAGTTCTACACCAGTCATGACAACAGTTCTACACCAGTCATGGCAATAGTTCTACACCAATCATGACAATATATAGCTCTTCACCAGTCATGGCAATAGTACTACACCAGTCATGGCAATAGTTCTACACCAGTCATGACAATAGTTCTACACCAGTCATTGCAATAGTAATACACCAATCATGACAAGATATAGTTCTACACCAGTCATGGCAATAGTGCTACACTAGTCATGACAATAGTTCTATGTCAATCAAAGCAATAGTTCTACACAAATGATGACAATATATAGCTCTACACCAGTCATGGCAATAGTACTACACCAGTCATGACAATAGTTCTACACCAGTCATGGCAATGGTACTACACCAGTCATGGCAATAGTACTACACCAGTCATGGCAATAGTTCTACACCAGTCATGGCAATAGTTTTACACCAGTCATGGCAATAGTACTACGCCAGTCATGGCAATAGTACTGCACCAGTCATGGCATTAGTTCTCCACCAGTCATGGCAATAGTACTACACCACTCATGACTATAGTTCTTCACCAATCATGACAATATATAGTTCTACACCAGTCATGGCAATAGTTCTACACATGTCATAGCAATAATTCTACATCAATCATGACAATATATAGTTCTCCACCAGTCATGGCAATAGTACTACACCAGTCATGGCAATAGTTTTCCACCAGTCATGGCAATAGTACAACACCAGTCATGACAATAGATCTACACCAGTCGTGGCAATAGTACAACACCAGTGATGACAATAGTTCTACACTAGTCATGGCAATAGTTTTACACCAGTCATGGTAATAGTACTACACCAGTCATGGCAATAGTTCTACACAAGTCATGGCAATAGTTCTACACCAGTCATGACAATAGTTCTACACCAGTCATGACAATAGTTCTACACAAGTCATGTCAATATTTCTAAAGCTATTATGGCAACAGTTCTACACCAGTCAAGACAATAGTTCTATACCAGTCAAGTCATGACAATATTTCTACACCAGTCATGACAATAGTTCTACACCAGTCATAGCAATAGTTCTACACAGGTCATGACAATAGTTCTACACCAGTCATGGCAATAGTTCTACACCAATCATGACAATATATAATTCTACACCAGTCATGGCAATAGTACAACACCAGTCATGACAATAGTGGTACACCAGTCATGACAATAGTACAACACCAGTCATGACAATAGTTCTACACTAGTCATGGCAATAATCCTACACCAGTCATGGCAATAGTTCTACACCAGTCATGGCAATAGTTCTACACCAGTCATGGCAATAGTTCTACACCAGTCATGGCAATAGTACAACAGTAGTCATGACAATAGTTCTACACCAGTCATGGCAATAGTTCTACACCAGTCATGACAATAGTTCTACACCAGTCATGGTAATAGTTATACACAAATCATGACAATTTATAGTTCTACACCAGTCATGGCAATAGTACTACACCAATCATGAAAATAGCTCTATGTTTATCATGGCAATAGTTCTACACCAATCATGGTAACAGTTCTACACCAGTCATGACAATAGTACTACACCAATCATGAAAATAGCTCTATGTTTATCATGGCAATAGTTCTACACCAATCATGGTAACAGTTCTACACCAGTCATGACAATATATAGTTGTACACCAGTCATTGCAATAGTATTACACCAGTCATGGCAATAGTACTACACCAGTCATGACTATAGTTCTATGTTTATCATGGCAATAGTTCTACGCCAGTCATGGCAATAGTACTACACCAGTCATTGCAATAGTTTTCCACCAGTCATGGCAATAGTACTACACCAGTCATTGCAATAGTTTTCCACCAGTCATGGCAATAGTACTACACCAGTCATTGCAATAGTTTTCCACCAGTCATGGCAATAGTACAACACCAGTCATGACAATAGATCTACACCAGTCGTGGCAATTGTACAACACCAGTCATGACAATAGTTCTACACCAGCCATGGCAATAGTTTTACACCAGTCATGGCAATAGTTCTACACCAATAATGACAATATATAGTTCTCCACCAGTCATGCCAATAGTACTTCACCAGTCATGGCAATAGTACTACAGCATTCATGACAATATAAAGTTCTACACCAGTCATGGCAATAGTACTACACCAGTCATGACAATAGTACTACAGCAGTCATGGCAATAGTACTACACCAGTCATGACAATATATAGTTCTACACCAGTCATGGCAATAGTTCTACATCAGTCATGGCAATATACAGTTCTTCACCAGCCATGGCAATAGTTCTACACCAGTCATGACAATATATAGTTTAACACTAGTCATGGCAATAGTTCTACACCAATCATGACAATATATAGTTCTACACAAGTCATGGCAATAGTACTAGACCAGTCATGACAATAGTTCTATGTCAATCATGTCAATAGTTCTACACCAGTCATGGTAATAGTTCTATGTCAACAACAGTCATGACAATAGTTCTCAATCAGTCATGGCAATAGTACTACACCAGTCATGGCAATAGTTCTCAACCAGTCATGGCATTGGTACAACACCAGTTATGACAATAGATCTACACCAGTCGTGGCAATAGTACAACACCAGTCATGGCAATAGTTCAACACCAGTCATGGCAATGTACTACACCAGTCATGGCAATAGTACTACACAAGTCATGGCAATAGTTCTACACCCGTCATGGCAATAGTACTGCACCAGTCATGGCATTAGTTCTCCACCAGTCATGGCAATAGTACTACATCACTCATGACTATAGTTCTTCACCAATCATGACAATATATAGTTCTACACCAGTCACGGCAATAGTACTACAGCAGTCATGGCAATAGTACTACACCAGTCATGACAATATATAGTTCTACACCAGTCATGGCAATAGTTCTACATCAGTCATGGCAATATATAGTTCTTCACCAGCCATGGCAATAGTTCTACACCAGTCATGACAATATATAGTTTAACACTAGTCATGGCAATAGTTCTACACCAATCATGACAATATATAGTTCTACACAAGTCATAGCAATAGTACTACACCAGTCATGACAATAGTTCTATGTCAATCATGTCAATAGTTCTACACCTGTCATGGCAATAGTTCTATGTCAACAACAGTCATGACAATAGTTCTCAATCAGTCATGGCAATAGTACTACACCAGTCATGGCAATAGTTCTCAACCAGTCATGGCATTGGTACAACACTAGTTATGACAATAGATCTACACCAGTCGTGGCAATAGTACAACACCAGTCATGGCAATAGTTCTACACCAGTCATGGCAATAGTACTACACCAGTCATGGCAATAGTACTACACCAGTCATGGCAATAGTTCTACACCAGTCATGACAACAGTTCCACACCAGTCATGGCAATAGTTCTACACCAATCATGACAATATATAGCTCTTCACCAGTCATGGCAATAGTACTACACCAGTCATGGCAATAGTTCTACACCAGTCATGGCAATAGTACTACACCAGTCATGGCAATAGTTCTACACCAGTCATGACAATAGTTCTACACCAGTCATTGCAATAGTAATACACCAATCATGACAAGATATAGTTCTACACCAGTCATGGCAATAGAGCTACACTAGTCATGACAATAGTTCTATGTCAATCATAGCAATAGTTCTACACAAATGATGACAATATATAGCTCTACACCAGTCATGGCAATAGTACTACACCAGTCATGACAATAGTTCTACACCAGTCATGGCAATGGTACTACACCAGTCATGGTAATAGTTCTACACCAGTCATGACAATAGTTCTACACCAGTCATGGCAGTAGTTATACACAAATCATGACAATTTATAGTTCTACACCAGTCATGGCAATAGTACTACACGAATCATGAAAATAGCTCTATGTTTATCATGGCAATAGTTCTACACCAATCATGGTAACAGTTCTACACCAGTCATGACAATATATAGTTTTACACCAGTCATTGCAATAGTATTACACCAGTCATGGCAATAGTACTACACCAGTCATGACTATAGTTCTTCACCAATCATGACAATATATAGTTTTACACCAGTCATGGCAATAGTACTACACCAGTCATGGCAATAGTTCTGCACCAGTCATGGCAATAGTTCTACACCAGTCATGACAACAGTTCTACACCAGTCATGGCAATAGTTCTACACCAATCATGACAATATATAGCTCTTCACCAGTCATGGCAATAGTACTACACCAGTCATGGCAATAGTTCTACACCAGTCATGGCAATAGTACTACACCAGTCATGGCAATAGTTCTACACCAGTCATGACAATAGTTCTACACCAGTCATTGCAATAGTAATACACCAATCATGACAAGATATAGTTCTACACCAGTCATGGCAATAGTGCTACACTAGTCATGACAATAGTTCTATGTCAATCAAAGCAATAGTTCTACACAAATGATGACAATATATAGCTCTACACCAGTCATGGCAATAGTACTACACCAGTCATGACAATAGTTCTACACCAGTCATGGCAATGGTACTACACCAGTCATGGCAATAGTACTACACCAGTCATGGCAATAGTTCTACACCAGTCATGGCAATAGTTTTACACCAGTCATGGCAATAGTACTACGCCAGTCATGGCAATAGTACTGCACCAGTCATGGCATTAGTTCTCCACCAGTCATGGCAATAGTACTACACCACTCATGACTATAGTTCTTCACCAATCATGACAATATATAGTTCTACACCAGTCATGGCAATAGTTCTACACATGTCATAGCAATAATTCTACATCAATCATGACAATATATAGTTCTCCACCAGTCATGGCAATAGTACTACACCAGTCATGGCAATAGTTTTCCACCAGTCATGGCAATAGTACAACACCAGTCATGACAATAGATCTACACCAGTCGTGGCAATAGTACAACACCAGTGATGACAATAGTTCTACACTAGTCATGGCAATAGTTTTACACCAGTCATGGTAATAGTACTACACCAGTCATGGCAATAGTTCTACACAAGTCATGGCAATAGTTCTACACCAGTCATGACAATAGTTCTACACCAGTCATGACAATAGTTCTACACAAGTCATGTCAATATTTCTAAAGCTATTATGGCAACAGTTCTACACCAGTCAAGACAATAGTTCTATACCAGTCAAGTCATGACAATATTTCTACACCAGTCATGACAATAGTTCTACACCAGTCATGGCAATAGTTCTACACAGGTCATGACAATAGTTCTACACCAGTCATGGCAATAGTTCTACACCAATCATGACAATATATAATTCTACACCAGTCATGGCAATAGTACAACACCAGTCATGACAATAGTGGTACACCAGTCATGACAATAGTACAACACCAGTCATGACAATAGTTCTACACTAGTCATGGCAATAATCCTACACCAGTCATGGCAATAGTTCTACACCAGTCATGGCAATAGTTCTACACCAGTCATGGCAATAGTTCTACACCAGTCATGGCAATAGTACAACAGTAGTCATGACAATAGTTCTACACCAGTCATGGCAATAGTTCTACACCAGTCATGACAATAGTTCTACACCAGTCATGGTAATAGTTATACACAAATCATGACAATTTATAGTTCTACACCAGTCATGGCAATAGTACTACACCAATCATGAAAATAGCTCTATGTTTATCATGGCAATAGTTCTACACCAATCATGGTAACAGTTCTACACCAGTCATGACAATAGTACTACACCAATCATGAAAATAGCTCTATGTTTATCATGGCAATAGTTCTACACCAATCATGGTAACAGTTCTACACCAGTCATGACAATATATAGTTGTACACCAGTCATTGCAATAGTATTACACCAGTCATGGCAATAGTACTACACCAGTCATGACTATAGTTCTATGTTTATCATGGCAATAGTTCTACGCCAGTCATGGCAATAGTACTACACCAGTCATTGCAATAGTTTTCCACCAGTCATGGCAATAGTACTACACCAGTCATTGCAATAGTTTTCCACCAGTCATGGCAATAGTACTACACCAGTCATTGCAATAGTTTTCCACCAGTCATGGCAATAGTACAACACCAGTCATGACAATAGATCTACACCAGTCGTGGCAATTGTACAACACCAGTCATGACAATAGTTCTACACCAGCCATGGCAATAGTTT
Source organism: Tegillarca granosa (assembly GCA_029721355.1). NCBI lineage: Eukaryota > Metazoa > Mollusca > Bivalvia > Arcoida > Arcidae > Tegillarca > Tegillarca granosa. Next base: position 181,384 of record JARBDR010000916.1, on the reverse strand, counting down.
TACACCAGTCATGGCAATAGTTCTACACCAATAATGACAATATATAGTTCTCCACCAGTCATGCCAATAGTACTTCACCAGTCATGGCAATAGTACTACAGCATTCATGACAATATAAAGTTCTACACCAGTCATGGCAATAGTACTACACCAGTCATGACAATAGTACTACAGCAGTCATGGCAATAGTACTACACCAGTCATGACAATATATAGTTCTACACCAGTCATGGCAATAGTTCTACATCAGTCATGGCAATATACAGTTCTTCACCAGCCATGGCAATAGTTCTACACCAGTCATGACAATATATAGTTTAACACTAGTCATGGCAATAGTTCTACACCAATCATGACAATATATAGTTCTACACAAGTCATGGCAATAGTACTAGACCAGTCATGACAATAGTTCTATGTCAATCATGTCAATAGTTCTACACCAGTCATGGTAATAGTTCTATGTCAACAACAGTCATGACAATAGTTCTCAATCAGTCATGGCAATAGTACTACACCAGTCATGGCAATAGTTCTCAACCAGTCATGGCATTGGTACAACACCAGTTATGACAATAGATCTACACCAGTCGTGGCAATAGTACAACACCAGTCATGGCAATAGTTCAACACCAGTCATGGCAATGTACTACACCAGTCATGGCAATAGTACTACACAAGTCATGGCAATAGTTCTACACCCGTCATGGCAATAGTACTGCACCAGTCATGGCATTAGTTCTCCACCAGTCATGGCAATAGTACTACATCACTCATGACTATAGTTCTTCACCAATCATGACAATATATAGTTCTACACCAGTCACGGCAATAGTACTACAGCAGTCATGGCAATAGTACTACACCAGTCATGACAATATATAGTTCTACACCAGTCATGGCAATAGTTCTACATCAGTCATGGCAATATATAGTTCTTCACCAGCCATGGCAATAGTTCTACACCAGTCATGACAATATATAGTTTAACACTAGTCATGGCAATAGTTCTACACCAATCATGACAATATATAGTTCTACACAAGTCATAGCAATAGTACTACACCAGTCATGACAATAGTTCTATGTCAATCATGTCAATAGTTCTACACCTGTCATGGCAATAGTTCTATGTCAACAACAGTCATGACAATAGTTCTCAATCAGTCATGGCAATAGTACTACACCAGTCATGGCAATAGTTCTCAACCAGTCATGGCATTGGTACAACACTAGTTATGACAATAGATCTACACCAGTCGTGGCAATAGTACAACACCAGTCATGGCAATAGTTCTACACCAGTCATGGCAATAGTACTACACCAGTCATGGCAATAGTACTACACCAGTCATGGCAATAGTTCTACACCAGTCATGACAACAGTTCCACACCAGTCATGGCAATAGTTCTACACCAATCATGACAATATATAGCTCTTCACCAGTCATGGCAATAGTACTACACCAGTCATGGCAATAGTTCTACACCAGTCATGGCAATAGTACTACACCAGTCATGGCAATAGTTCTACACCAGTCATGACAATAGTTCTACACCAGTCATTGCAATAGTAATACACCAATCATGACAAGATATAGTTCTACACCAGTCATGGCAATAGAGCTACACTAGTCATGACAATAGTTCTATGTCAATCATAGCAATAGTTCTACACAAATGATGACAATATATAGCTCTACACCAGTCATGGCAATAGTACTACACCAGTCATGACAATAGTTCTACACCAGTCATGGCAATGGTACTACACCAGTCATGGTAATAGTTCTACACCAGTCATGACAATAGTTCTACACCAGTCATGGCAGTAGTTATACACAAATCATGACAATTTATAGTTCTACACCAGTCATGGCAATAGTACTACACGAATCATGAAAATAGCTCTATGTTTATCATGGCAATAGTTCTACACCAATCATGGTAACAGTTCTACACCAGTCATGACAATATATAGTTTTACACCAGTCATTGCAATAGTATTACACCAGTCATGGCAATAGTACTACACCAGTCATGACTATAGTTCTTCACCAATCATGACAATATATAGTTCTACACCAGTCATGGCAATAGTACTACACCAGTCATGGCAATAGTTCTGCACCAGACATGGCAATAGTACAACACCAGTAATGAGAATAGTTCTACACCAGTAATGGCAAAAGTACAACACCAGTCATGACAATAGTTCTACACAAGTCATGGCAATAGTCCTACACATGTCATGGCAATAATTCTACATCAATCATGACAATATATAGTTCTCCACCAGTCATGGCAATAGTACTACACCAGTCATGGCAATAGTTTTCCAGCAGTCATAGCAATAGTACAACACCAGTCATGGCAATAGTTCTACACCAGTCATGGCAATAGTTCTACACCAGTCATGGCAATAGTACTACACCAGTCATGGCAATAGTTCTACACCAGTCATGACAATAGTTCTACACCAGTCATTGCAATAGTAATACTCCAATCATGACAAGATATAGTTCTACACCAGTCATGGAAATAGTGCTACCTTAGTCATGACAATGGTTCTATGTCAATCATGGCAATAGTTCTACACAAATGATGACGATATATAGCTCTTCACCAGTCATGGCAATAGTACTACACCAGTCGTGGCGATAGTTCTCCACCAAACATGGCAATAGTACAACACCATTAATGAGAATAGTTCTACACCAGTCATGACAAAAGTACAACACCAGTTATGACAATAGTTCTATGTTTATCATGGCAATAGTTCTACACCAGTCATGGCAATAGTACTACACCAGTCATTGCAATAGTTTTCCACCAGTCATGGCAATAGTACTACACCAGTCATTGCAATAGTTTTCCACCAGTCATGGCAATAGTACTACACCAGTCATGGCAATAGTTTTCAACCAGTCATGGCAATAGTACAACACCAGTCATGACAATAGATCTACACCAGTCGTGGCAATTGTACAACACCAGTCATGACAATAGTTCTACACCAGCCATGGCAATAGTTTTACACCAGTCATGGCAATAGTTCTACACCAATAATGACAATATATAGTTCTCCACCAGTCATGCCAATAGTACTTCACCAGTCATGGCAATAGTACTACAGCATTCATGACAATATAAAGTTCTACACCAGTCATGGCAATAGTACTACACCAGTCATGACAATAGTACTACAGCAGTCATGGCAATAGTACTACACCAGTCATGACAATATATAGTTCTACACCAGTCATGGCAATAGTTCTACATCAGTCATGGCAATATATAGTTCTTCACCAGCCATGGCAATAGCTCTACACCTGTCATGACAATATATAGTTTAACACTAGTCATGGCAATAGTCCTACACCAATCATGACAATATATAGTTCTACACAAGTCATGGCAATAGTACTACACCAGTCATGACAATAGTTCTATGTCAATCATGTCAATAGTTCTACACCAGTCATGGTAATAGTTCTATGTCAACAACAGTCATGACAATAGTTCTCAATCAGTCATGGCAATAGTACTACACCAGTCATGGCAATAGTTCTCAACCAGTCATGGCATTGGTACAACACCAGTTATGACAATAGATCTACACCAGTCGTGGCAATAGTACAACACCAGTCATGGCAATAGTTCAACACCAGTCATGGCAATGTACTACACCAGTCATGGCAATAGTACTACACAAGTCATGGCAATAGTTTCTACACCAGTCATGGCAATAGTACTGCACCAGTCATGGCATTAGTTCTCCACCAGTCATGGCAATAGTACTACACCACTCATGACTATAGTTCTTCACCAATCATGACAATATATAGTTCTACACCAGTCATGGCAATAGTACTACAGCAGTCATGGCAATAGTACTACACCAGTCATGACAATATATAGTTCTACACCAGTCATGGCAATAGTTCTTCATCAGTCATGGCAATATATAGTTCTTCACCAGCCATGGCAATAGTTCTACACCAGTCATGACAATATATAGTTTAACACTAGTCATGGCAATAGTTCTACACCAATCATGACAATATATAGTTCTACACAAGTCATGGCAATAGTACTACACCAGTCATGACAATAGTTCTATGTCAATCATGTCAATAGTTCTACACCAGTCATGGTAATAGTTCTATGTCAACAACAGTCATGACAATAGTTCTCAATCAGTCATGGCAATAGTACTACACCAGTCATGGCAATAGTTCTCAACCAGTCATGGCATTGGTACAACACCAGTTATGACAATAGATCTACACCAGTCGTGGCAATAGTACAACACCAGTCATGGCAATAGTTCAACACCAGTCATGGCAATGTACTACACCAGTCATGGCAATAGTACTACACAAGTCATGGCAATAGTTCTACACCAGTCATGGCAATAGTACTGCACCAGTCATGGCATTAGTTCTCCACCAGTCATGGCAATAGTACTACACCACTCATGACTATAGTTCTTCACCAATCATGACAATATATAGTTCTACACCAGTCATGGCAATAGTACTACAGCAGTCATGGCAATAGTACTACACCAGTCATGACAATATATAGTTCTACACCAGTCATGGCAATAGTTCTTCATCAGTCATGGCAATATATAGTTCTTCACCAGCCATGGCAATAGTTCTACACCAGTCATGACAATATATAGTTTAACACCAGTCATGGCAATAGTTCTACACCAATCATGACAATATATAGTTCTACACAAGTCATGGCAATAGTACTACACCAGTCATGACAATAGTTCTATGTCAATCATGTCAATAGTTCTACACCTGTCATGGCAATAGTTCTATGTCAACAACAGTCATGACAATAGTTCTCAATCAGTCATGGCAATAGTACTACACCAGTCATGGCAATAGTTCTCAACCAGTCATGGCATTGGTACAACACCAGTTATGACAATAGATCTACACCAGTCGTGGCAATAGTACAACACCAGTCATGGCAATAGTTCTACACCAGTCATGGCAATAGTACTACACCAGTCATGGCAATAGTTCTACACCAGTCATGGCAATAGTTTTACACCAGTCATGGCAATAGTACTACGCCAGTCATGGCAATAGTACTGCACCAGTCATGGCATTAGTTCTCCACCAGTCATGGCAATAGTACTACACCACTCATGACTATAGTTCTTCACCAATCATGACAATATATAGTTCTGCACCAGTCATGGCAATAGTTCTACAAATGTCATAGCAATAATTCTACATCAATCATGACAATATATAGTTCTCCACCAGTCATGGCAATAGTACTACACCAGTCATGGCAATAGTTTTCCACCAGTCATGGCAATAGTACAACACCAGTCATGACAATAGATCTACACCAGTCGTGGCAATAGTACAACACCAGTGATGACAATAGTTCTACACCAGTCATGGCAATAGTTCTACACCAGTCATGGTAATAGTACTACACCAGTCATGGCAATAGTTCTACACAAGTCATGGCAATAGTTCTACACCAGTCATGACAATAGTTCTACACCAGTCATGACAATAGTTCTACACAAGTCATGTCAATATTTCTAAAGCTATTATGGCAACAGTTCTACACCAGTCAAGACAATAGTTCTATACCAGTCAAGTCATGACAATATTTCTTCACCAGTCATGACAATAGTTCTACACCAGTCATGGCAATAGTTCTACACAGGTCATGACAATATATAGTTCTACACCAGTCATGGCAATAGTACAACACTAGTCATGACAATAGTTCTACACCAGTCATGGCAATAGTTCTACACCAGTCATGACAATAGTTCTACACCAGTCATGGCAATAGTTATACACAAATCATGACAATTTATAGTTCTACACCAGTCATGGCAATAGTACTACACCAATCATGAAAATAGCTCTATGTTTATCATGGCAATAGTTCTACACCAATCATGGTAACAGTTCTACACCAGTCATGACAATATATAGTTTTACACCAGTCATTGCAATAGTATTACACCAGTCATGGCAATAGTACTACACCAGTCATGACTATAGTTCTTCACCAATCATGACAATATATAGTTCTACACCAGTCATGGCAATAGTACTACACCAGTCATGGCAATAGTTCTGCACCAGACATGGCAATAGTACAACACCAGTAATGAGAATAGTTCTACACCAGTAATGGCAAAAGTACAACACCAGTCATGGCAATAGTTCTGCACCAGACATGGCAATAGTACAACACCAGTAATGAGAATAGTTCTACACCAGTAATGGCAAAAGTACAACACCAGTCATGACAATAGTTCTACACAAGTCATGGCAATAGTTCTACACATGTCATGGCAATAATTCTACATCAATCATGACAATATATAGTTCTCCACCAGTCATGGCAATAGTATTACACCAGTCATGGCAATAGTTTTCCAGCAGTCATAGCAATAGTACAACACCAGTCATGACAATAGTTCTACACCAGTCATTGCAATATTACAACACCAGTGATGACAATAGTTCTACACCAGTCATGGCAATAGTTCTACACCAGTCATGGCAATAGTACTACACCAGTCATTGCAATAGTTTTCCACCAGTCATGGTAATAGTACTGCACCAGTCATTGCAATAGTTTTCCACCAGTCATGGCAATAGTACTACACCAGTCATTGCAATAGTTTTCCACCAGTCATGGCAATAGTACAACACCAGTCATGACAATAGATCTACACCAGTCGTGGCAATTGTACAACACCAGTCATGACAATAGTTCTACACCAGCCATGGCAATAGTTTTACAGCAGTCATGGCAATAGTTCTACACCAATAATGACAATATATAGTTCTCCACCAGAAATGCCAATAGTACTTCACCAGTCATGGCAATAGTACTACAGCATTCATGACAATATAAAGTTCTACACCAGTCATGGTAATAGTACTACACCAGTCATGACAATAGTACTACAGCAGTCATGGCAATAGTACTACACCAGTCATGACAATATATAGTTCTACACCAGTCATGGCAATAGTTCTACATCAGTCATGGCAATATATAGTTCTTCACCAGCCATGGCAATAGTTCTACACCAGTCATGACAATATATAGTTTAACACTAGTCATGGCAATAGTTCTACACCAGTCATGACAATATATAGTTCTACACCAGTCATGGCAATAGTTCTACATCAGTCATGGCAATATATAGTTCTTCACCAGCCATGGCAATAGTTCTACACCAGTCATGACAATATATAGTTTAACACTAGTCATGGCAATAGTTCTACACCAATCATGACAATATATAGTTTAACACTAGTCATGGCAATAGTACTACACCAGTCATGACAATAGTTCTATGTCAATCATGTCAATAGTTCTACACCAGTCATGGTAATAGTTCTATGTCAACAACAGTCATGACAATAGTTCTCAATCAGTCATGGCAATAGTACTACACCAGTCATGGCAATAGTTCTCAACCAGTCATGGCATTGGTACAACACCAGTTATGACAATAGATCTACACCAGTCGTTGCAATAGTACAACACCAGTCATGGCAATAGTTCAACACCAGTCATGGCAATGTACTACACCAGTCATGGCAATAGTACTACACAAGTCATGGCAATAGTTCTACACCAGTCATGGCAATAGTACTGCACCAGTCATGTTAATAGTACTACACCAGTCATGGCAATAGTTCTACACAAGTCATGGCAATAGTTCTACACCAGTCATGACAATAGTTCTACACCAGTCATGACAATAGTTCTACACAAGTCATGGCAATAGTACTACACAAGTCATGGCAATAGTTCTACACCAGTCATGGCAATAGTACTGCACCAGTCATGTTAATAGTATAACACCAGTAATGAGAATAGTTCTACACCAGTAACGGCAAAAGTACAACACCAGTCATGACAATAGTTCTACACAAGTCATGGCAATAGTTCTACACATGTCATGGCAATAATTCTACATCAATCATGACAATATATAGTTCTCCACCAGTCATGGCAATAGTACTACACCAGTCATGGCAATAGTTTTCCAGCAGTCATAGCAATAGTACAACACCAGTCATGACAATAGTTCTACACCAGTCATTGCAATATTGCAACACCAGTGATGACAATAGTTCTACAACAGTCATGGCAATAGTTCTACACCAGTCATGGCAATAGTACTACACCAGTCATGGCAATAGTTCTACACCAGTCATTGCAATAGTAATACTCCAATCATGACAAGATATAGTTCTACACCAGTCATGAAAATAGTGCTACACCAGTCATGACAATAGTTCTATGTCAATTATGGCAATAGTTCTACACAAATGATGACGATATATAGCTCTTCACCAGTCATGGCAATAGTACTACACCAGTCGTGGCGATAGTTCTCCACCAAACATGACAATAGTACAACACCATTAATGAGAATAGTTCTACACCAGTCATGACAAAAGTACAACACCAGTTATGACAATAGTTCTATGTTTATCATGGCAATAGTTATACACCAGTCATGGCAATAGTACTACACCAGTCATTGCAATAGTTTTCCACCAGTCATGGCAATAGTACTACACCAGTCATTGCAATAGTTTTCCACCAGTCATGGCAATAGTACTACACCAGTCATTGCAATAGTTTTCCACCAGTCATGGCAATAGTACAACACCAGTCATGACAATAGATCTACACTAGTCGTGGCAATTGTACAACACCAGTCATGACAATAGTTCTACACCAGCCATGGCAATAGTTTTACACCAGTCATGGCAATAGTTCTACACCAATAATGACAATATATAGTTCTCCACAAGAATTGCCAATAGTACTTCACCAGTCATGGCAATAGTACTACAGCATTCAAGACAATATAAAGTTCTACACAAGTCATGGCAATAGTACTACACCAGTCATGACAATAGTACTACAGCAGTCATGGCAATAGTACTACACCAGTCATGACAATATATAGTTCTACACCAGTCATGGCAATAGTTCTACATCAGTCATGGCAATATATAGTTCTTCACCAGTCATTGCAATAGTTCTACACCAGTCATGACAATATATAGTTTAACACTAGTCATGGCAATAGTTCTACACCAATCATGACAATATATTGTTCTACACAAGTCATGGCAATAGTACTACACCAGTCATGACAATAGTTCTATGTCAATCATGTCAATAGTTCTACACCAGTCATGGCAATAGTTCTATGTCAACAACAGTCATGACAATAGTTCTCAATCAGTCATGGCAATAGTACTACACCAGTCATGGCAATAGTTCTCAACCAGTCATGGCATTGGTACAACACCAGTTATGACAATAGATCTACACCAGTCGTGGCAATAGTACAACACCAGTCATGGCAATAGTTCTACACCAGTCATGGCAATAGTACTACACCAGTCATGGCAATAGTACTACAAAAGTCATGGCAATAGTTCTCAACCAGTCATGGCATTGGTACAACACCAGTTATGACAATAGATCTACACCAGTCGTTGCAATAGTACAACACCAGTCATGGCAATAGTTCAACACCAGTCATGGCAATGTACTACACCAGTCATGGCAATAGTACTACACAAGTCATGGCAATAGTTCTACACCAGTCATGGCAATAGTACTGCACCAGTCATGTTAATAGTACTACACCAGTCATGGCAATAGTTCTACACAAGTCATGGCAATAGTTCTACACCAGTCATGACAATAGTTCTACACCAGTCATGACAATAGTTCTACACAAGTCATGTCAATATTTCTAAAGCTATTATGGCAACAGTTCTACACCAGTCAAGACAATAGTTCTATACCATTCAAGTCATGACAATATTTCTACACCAGTCATGACAATAGTTCTACACCAGTCATGGCAATAGTTCTACACAGGTCATGACAATAGTTCTACACCAGTCATGGCAATAGTTCTACACCAATCATGACAATATATAGTTCTACACCAGTCATGGCAATAGTACAACATTAGTCATGACAATAGTGGTACACCAGTCATGACAATAGTACAACTCCAGTCATAAAAATAGTTCTACACTAGTCATGGCAATAGTCCTACACCAGTCATGGCAATAGTTCTACACCAGTCATGGCAATAGTTCTACACCAGTCATGGCAATAGTTCTACACCAGTCATGGCAATAGTACAACACTATTCATGACAATAGTTCTACACCAGTCATGGCAATAGTTCTACACCAGTCATGACAATAGTTCTACACCAGTCATGGCAATAGTTATACACAAATCATGACAATTTATAGTTCTACACCAGTCATGGCAATAGTACTACACCAATCATGAAAATAGCTCTATGTTTATCATGGCAATAGTTCTACACCAATCATGGTAACAGTTCTACACCAGTCATGACAATATATAGTTTACACCAGTCATTGCAATAGTATTACACCAGTCATGGCAATAGTACTACACCAGTCATGACTATAGTTCTTCACCAATCATGACAATATATAGTTCTACACCAGTCATGGCAATAGTACTACACCAGTCATGGCAATAGTTCTGCACCAGACATGGCAATAGTACAACACCAGTAATGAGAATAGTTCTACACCAGTAACGGCAAAAGTACAACACCAGTCATGACAATAGTTCTACACAAGTCATGGCAATAGTTCTACACATGTCATGGCAATAATTCTACATCAATCATGACAATATATAGTTCTCCACCAGTCATGGCAATAGTACTACACCAGTCATGGCAATAGTTTTCCAGCAGTCATAGCAATAGTACAACACCAGTCATGACAATAGTTCTACACCAGTCATTGCAATATTGCAACACCAGTGATGACAATAGTTCTACACCAGTCATGGCAATAGTTCTACACCAGTCATGGCAATAGTACTACACCAGTCATGGCAATAGTTCTACACCAGTCATTGCAATAGTAATACTCCAATCATGACAAGATATAGTTCTACACCAGTCATGAAAATAGTGCTACACCAGTCATGACAATAGTTCTATGTCAATTATGGCAATAGTTCTACACAAATGATGACGATATATAGCTCTTCACCAGTCATGGCAATAGTACTACACCAGTCGTGGCGATAGTTCTCCACCAAACATGACAATAGTACAACACCATTAATGAGAATAGTTCTACACCAGTCATGACAAAAGTACAACACCAGTTATGACAATAGTTCTATGTTTATCATGGCAATAGTTATACACCAGTCATGGCAATAGTACTACACCAGTCATTGCAATAGTTTTCCACCAGTCATGGCAATAGTACTACACCAGTCATTGCAATAGTTTTCCACCAGTCATGGCAATAGTACTACACCAGTCATTGCAATAGTTTTCCACCAGTCATGGCAATAGTACAACACCAGTCATGACAATAGATCTACACTAGTCGTGGCAATTGTACAACACCAGTCATGACAATAGTTCTACACCAGCCATGGCAATAGTTTTACACCAGTCATGGCAATAGTTCTACACCAATAATGACAATATATAGTTCTCCACAAGAATTGCCAATAGTACTTCACCAGTCATGGCAATAGTACTACAGCATTCAAGACAATATAAAGTTCTACACAAGTCATGGCAATAGTACTACACCAGTCATGACAATAGTACTACAGCAGTCATGGCAATAGTACTACACCAGTCATGACAATATATAGTTCTACACCAGTCATGGCAATAGTTCTACATCAGTCATGGCAATATATAGTTCTTCACCAGCCATTGCAATAGTTCTACACCAGTCATGACAATATATAGTTTAACACTAGTCATGGCAATAGTTCTACACCAATCATGACAATATATTGTTCTACACAAGTCATGGCAATAGTACTACACCAGTCATGACAATAGTTCTATGTCAATCATGTCAATAGTTCTACACCAGTCATGGCAATAGTTCTATGTCAACAACAGTCATGACAATAGTTCTCAATCAGTCATGGCAATAGTACTACACCAGTCATGGCAATAGTTCTCAACCAGTCATGGCATTGGTACAACACCAGTTATGACAATAGATCTACACCAGTCGTGGCAATAGTACAACACCAGTCATGGCAATAGTTCTACACCAGTCATGGCAATAGTACTACACCAGTCATGGCAATAGTACTACAAAAGTCATGGCAATAGTTCCACACCAGTCATGGCAATAGTACTGCACCAGTCATGGCATTAGTTCTCCACCAGTCATGACAATAGTACTACACCACTCATGACTATAGTTCTTCACCAATCATGACAATATATAGTTCTACACCAGTCATGGCAATAGTACTACAGCAGTCATGGCAATAGTACTACACCAGTCATGACAATATATAGTTCTACACCAGTCATGGCAATAGTTCTACATCAGTCATGGCAATATATAGTTCTTCACCAGCCATGGCAATAGTTCTACACCAGTCATGACAATAGATAGTTTAACACTAGTCATGGCAATAGTTCTACACCAATCATGACAATTTATAGTTCTACACAAGTCATGGCAATAGTACTACACCAGTCATGACAATAGTTCTATGTCAATCATGTCAATAGTTCTACACCAGTCATGGCAATAGTTCTATGTCAACAACAGTCATGACAATAGTTCTCAATCAGTCATGGCAATAGTACTACACCAGTCATGGCAATAGTTCTCAACCAGTCATGGCATTGGTACAACACCAGTTATGACAATAGATCTACACCAGTCGTGGGAATAGTACAACACCAGTCATGGCAATAGTTCTACACCAGTCATGGCAATAGTACTACACCAGTCATGGCAATAGTACTACACCAGTCATGGCAATAGTTCTACACCAGTCATGGCAATAGTTTTACACCAGTCATGGCAATAGTACTACGCCAGTCATGGCAATAGTACTGCACCAGTCATGGCATTAGTTCTCAACCAGTCATGGCAATAGTACTACACCACTCATGACTATAGTTCTTCACCAATCATGACAATATATAGTTCTACACCAGTCATGGCAATAGTTCTACACATGTCATAGCAATAATTCTACATCAATCATGACAATATATAGTTCTCCACCAGTCATGGCAATAATACTACACCAGTCATGGCAATAGTTTTCCACCAGTCATGGCAATAGTACAACACCAGTCATGACAATAGATCTACACCAGTCGTGGCAATAGTACAACACCAGTGATGACAATAGTTCTACACCAGTCATGGCAATAGTTCTACACCAGTCATGGTAATAGTACTACACCAGTCATGGCAATAGTTCTACACCAGTCATGACAATAGTTCTACACCAGTCATGACAATAGTTCTACACAAGTCTTGTCAATATTTCTAAAGCTATTATGGCAACAGTTCTACACCAGTCAAGACAATAGTTCTACACCAGTCAAGTCATGACAATATTTCTACACCAGTCATGACAATAGTTCTACACCAGTCATGGCAATAGTTCTACACAGGTCATGACAATAGTTCTACACAGTCATGGCAATAGTTCTATACCAATCATGACAATATATAGTTCTACACCAGTCATGGCAATAGTACAACACCAGTCATGACAATAGTGGTACACCAGTCATGACAATAGTACAACACCAGTCATGACAATAGTTCTACACTAGTCATGGCAATAGTCCTACACCAGTCATGGCAATAGTTCTACACCAGTCATGGCAATAGTTCCACACCAGTCATGGCAATAGTACAACACAAGTCATGACAATAGTTCTACACCAGTCATGGCAATAGTGCTACACTAGTCATGACAATAGTTCTATGTCAATCATAGCAATAGTTCTACACAAATGATGACAATATATAGCTCTACACCAGTCATGGCAATAGTACTACACCAGTCATGACAATAGTTCTACACCTGTCATGGCAATGGTACTACACCAGTCATGGCAATAGTTCTACACCAGTCATGACAATAGTTCTACCCCAGTCATGGCAATAGTAATACACAAATCATGACAATTTATAGTTCTACACCAGTCATGGCAATAGTACTACACCAATCATGAAAAAAACTCTATGTTTATCATGGCAATAGTTCTACAGCAATCATGGTAACAGTTCTACACCAGTCATGACAATATATAGTTTTACACCAGTCATTGCAATAGTATTACACCAGTCATGGCAATAGTACTACACCAGTCATGACTATAGTTCTTCACCAATCATAACAATATATAGTTCTACACCAGTCATGGCAATAGTACTACACCAGTCATGGCAATAGTTCTGCACCAGACATGGCAATAGTACAACACCAGTAATGAGAATAGTTCTACACCAGTAATGGCAAAAGTACAACACCAGTCATGACAATAGTTCTACACCAGTCATGGCAATAGTTCTACACATGTCATGGCAATAATTCTACATCAATAATGACCATATATAGTTCTCCACCAGTCATGCCAATAGTACTACACCAGTCATGGCAATAGTTCTGCACCAGACATGGCAATAGTACAACACCAGTAATGAGAATAGTTCTACACCAGTAATGGCAAAAGTACAACACCAGTCATGACAATAGTTCTACACCAGCCATGGCAATAGTTTTACACCAGTCATGGCAATAGTTCTACACCAATAATGACAATATATAGTTCTCCACCAGTCATGCCAATAGTACTTCACCAGTCATGGCAATAGTACTACAGCAGTCATGACAATATAAAGTTCTACACCAGTCATGGCAATAGTACTACACCAGTCATGACAATAGTACTACAGCAGTCATGGCAATAGTACTACACCAGTCATGACAATATATAGTTCTACACCAGTCATGGCAATAGTTCTTCATCAGTCATGGCAATATATAGTTCTTCACCAGCCATGGCAATAGTTCTACACCAGTCATGACAATATATAGTTTAACACTAGTCATGGCAATAGTTCTACACCAATCATGACAATATATGGTTCTACACAAGTCATGGCAATAGTACTACACCAGTCATGACAATAGTTCTATGTCAATCATGTCAATAGTTCTACACCAGTCATGGCAATAGTTCTATGTCAACAACAGTCATGACAATAGTTCTCAATCAGTCATGGCAATAGTACTACACCAGTCATGGCAATAGTTCTCAACCAGTCATGGCATTGGTACAACACCAGTTATGACAATAAAATCTACACCAGTCGTGGCAATAGTACAACATCAGTCATGGCAATAGTTCTACACCAGTCATGGCAATAGTACTACACCAGTCATGGCAATAGAACTACACCAGTCATGGCAATAGTTCTACACTAGTCATGGCAATAGTTTTACACCAGTCATGGCAATAGTACTACGCCAGTCATGGCAATAGTACTGTACCAGTCATGACAATAGTGGTACACCAGTCATGACAATAGTACAACACCAGTCATGACAATAGTTCTACACTAGTCATGGCAATAGTCCTACACCAGTCATGGCAATAGTTCTACACCAGTCATGGCAATAGTTCTACACCAGTCATGGCAATAGTACAACACTAGTCATGACAATAGTTCTACACCAGTCATGGCAATAGTTCTACACCAGTCATGACAACAGTTCTACACCAGTCATGGCAATAGTTCTAAACCAATCATGACAATATACAGCTCTACACCAGTCATGGCAATAGTGCTACACCAGTCATGGCAATAGTTCTACACCAGTCATGGCAATAGTACTACACCAGTCATGGCAATAGTTCTACACCAGTCATGACAATAGTTCTACACCAGTCATTGCAATAGTAATACACCAATCATGACAATATATAGTTCTACACCAGTAATGGCAATAGTGCTACACTAGTCATGACAATAGTTCTATGTCAATCATAGCAATAGTTCTACACAAATGATGACAATATATAGCTTTACACCAGTCATGGCAATAGTACTACACAAGTCATGACAATAGTTCTACACCTGTCATGGCAATGGTACTACACCAGTCATGGCAATAGTTCTACACCAGTCATGACAATAGTTTTACCCCAGTCATGGCAATAGTAATACACAAATCATGACAATTTATAGTTCTACACCAGTCATGGCAATAGTACTACACCAATCATGAAAAAAACTCTATGTTTATCATGGCAATAGTTCTACAGCAATCATGGTTACAGTTCTACACCAGTCATGACAATATATAGTTTTACACCAGTCATTGCAATAGTATTACACCAGTCATGGCAATAGTACTACACCAGTCATGACTATAGTCCTTCACCAATCATGACAATATATAGTTCTACACCAGTCATGGCAATAGTAATACACCAGTCATGGCAATAGTTCTGCACCAGACATGGCAATAGTTCTATGTCAACAACAGTCATGACAATAGTTCTCCACCAGTCATGGCAATAGTACTACACCAGTCATGGCAATAGTTCTCAACCAGTCATGGCATTGGTACAACACCAGTTATGACAATAGATCTACACCAGTCGTGGCAATAGTACAACACCAGTCATGGCAATAGTTCTACACCAGTCATGGCAATAGTACTACACCAGTCATGGCAATAGAACTACACCAGTCATGGCAATAGTTCTACACCAGTCATGGCAATAGTTTTACACCAGTCATGGCAATAGTACTACGCCAGTCATGGCAATAGTACTGCACCAGTCATGACAATAGTTCTACACAAGTCATGTCAATATTTCTAAAGCTATTATGGCAACAGTTCTACACCAGTCAAGACAATAGTTCTACACCAGTCAAGTCATGACAATATTTCTACACCAGTCATGACAATAGTTCTACACCAGTCATGACAATAGTGGTACACCAGTCATGACAATAGTACAACACCAGTCATGACAATAGTTCTACACTAGTCATGACAATATTCCTACACCAGTCATGGCAATAGTTCTATACCAGTCATGGCAATAGTTCTACACCAGTCATGGCAATAGTACAACACTAGTCATGACAATAGTTCTACACCAGTCATGGCAATAGTTCTACACCAGTCATGACAACAGTTCTACACCAGTCATGGCAATAGTTCTAAACCAATCATGACAATATATAGCTCTACACCAGTCATGGCAATAGTACTACACCAGTCATGGCAATAGTTCTACACCAGTCATGGCAATAGTACTACACCAGTCATGGCAATAGTTCTACACCAGTCATGACAATAGTTCTACACCAGTCATTGCAATAGTAATACACCAATCATGACAATATATAGTTCTACACCAGTCATGGCAATAGTGCTACACTAGTCATGACAATAGTTCTATGTCAATCATAGCAATAGTTCTACACAAATGATGACAATATATAGCTCTACACCAGTCATGGCAATAGTACAACACCAGTCATGACAATAGTTCTACACCTGTCATGGCAATGGTACTACACCAGTCATGGCAATAGTTCTACACCAGTCATGACAATAGTTCTACCCCAGTCATGGCAATAGTAATACACAAATCATGACAATTTATAGTTCTACACCAGTCATGACAATAGCGCTACACCAATCATGAAAATAACTCTATGTTTATCATGGCAATAGTTCTACAGCAATCATGGTTACAGTTCTACACCAGTCATGACAATATATAGTTCTCCACCAGTCATGGCAATAGTACTACACCAGTCATGGCAATAGTTTTCCACCAGTCATGGCAATAGTACAACACCAGTCATGACAATAGTTCTACACCAGTCATTGCAATAGTTCTACACCAGTCATGGCAATAGTACTACACCAGTCATGGCAATAGTTCTACACCAGTCATGACAATAGTTCTACACCAGTCATTGCAATAGTAATACACCAATCATGACAAGATATAGTTCTACACCAGTCATGGAAATAGTGCTACACCAGTCATGACAATAGCTCTATGTCAATCATGGCAATAGTTCTACACAAATGATGACGATATATAGCTCTTCACCAGTCATGGCAATAGTACAACACCAGTCGTGGCAAAAGTTTCCACCAGACATGGCAATAGTATAACAACATTAATGAGAATAGTTGTACACCAGTCATGGCAATAGTTCTACACCAGTCATGGCAATAGTTCTGCACCAGACATGGCAATAGTACAACACCAGTAATGAGAATAGTTCTACACCAGTAATGGCACAAGTACAACACCAGTCATGACAATAGTTCTACACAAGTCATGGCAATAGTTCTACACATGTCATGGCAATAATTCTACATCAATCATGACAATATATAGTTATCCAGCAGTCATGGCAATAGTACTACATTAGTCATGGCAATAGTTTTCCACCAGTCATGGCAATAGTACAACACCAGTCATGACAATAGATCTACACCAGTCGTGGCAATAGTACTACACCAGTCATGGCAATAGTTCTACAGCAGTCATGACAATAGTTCTACACCAGTCATTGCAATAGTAATACACCAATCATGACAAGATATAGTTCTACACCAGTCATGGAAATAGTGCTACACCAGTCATGACAATAGTTCTATGTCAATCATGGCAATAGTTCTACACAAATGATGACGATATATAGTTCTTCACCAGTCATGGCAATAGTACAACACCAGTCGTGGCGATAGTTCTTCACCAGTCATGGCAATAGTACAACACCAGTCGTGGCGATAGTTGTACACCAGTCATGGCAATAGTACAACACCAGTCATGACAATATATAGTTTTACACCAGTCATGGCAATTGTATTACGCCAGTCATGGCAATAGTACTACACCAGTCATGACTTTAGTTCTACACCAATCATGACAATATATAGTTCTACACCAGTCATGGCAATAGTACTACACCAGCCTTGGCAATAGTTCTACACCAGTCATGACAATAGTTCTACACCAGTCATGGCAATAGTAATACACCAATCATGACAATATAGAGTTCTAAACCAGTCATGGCAATAGTACTACACCAGTTATGACAATATATAGTTTTACACCAGTCATGGCAATAGTATTACACCAGTCATGGCAATAGTTCTACACCAGTCATGACTATAGTTCTACACCAATCATGACAATATATAGTATTACACCAGTCATTGCAATAGTACTACACCAGTCATGGCAATAGTTCTACACATGTCATGGCAATAATTCTACATCAATCATGACAATATATAGTTCTCCACCAGTCATGGCAATAGTACTACACCAGTCATTGCAATAGTTTTCCACCAGTCCTGGCAATAGTACTACACCAGTCATTGCAATAGTTTTCCACCAGTCATGGCAATAGTACAACACCAGTCATGACAATAGATCTACACCAGCCGTGGCAATTGTACAACACCAGTCATGACAATAGTTCTACACCAGCCATGGCAATAGTTCGACACCAGTCATGGCAATAGTTCTACACCAATAATGACAATATATAGTTCTCCACCAGTCATGGCAATAATGCTACACCAGTCATGGCAATAGTACTACAGCAGTCATGACAATATAAAGTTCTACACCAGTCATGGCAATAGTACTACACCAGTCATGACAATAGTACTACAGCAGTCATGGCAATAGTACTACACCAGTCATGACAATATATAGTTTTACACCAGTCATGGCAATAGTTCTACATCAGTCATGGCAATATATAGTTCTTCACCAGCCATGGCTTATTTCTACACCAGTCATGACAATATATAGTTTAACACCAGTCATGGCAATAGTTGTACACCAATCATGAAATTATATAGTTCTACACCAGTCATGGTAATAGTACTACACCAGTCATGACAATAGTTCTATGTCAATCATGTCAAAAGTTCTACACCAGTCATGGCAATAGTTCTATGTCAACAACAGTCATGACAATAGTTCTCAATCAGTCATTGCAATAGTACTACACCAGTCATGGCAATAGTTCTCAACCAGTCATGGCATTGGTACAACACCAGTTATGACAATAGATCTACACCAGTCGTGGCAATAGTACAACACCAGTCATGGCAATAGTTCTACACCAGTCATGGCAATAGTACTACACCAGTCATGGCAATAGAACTACACCAGTCATGGCAATAGTTCTACACCAGTCATGGCAATAGTTTTACACCAGTCATGGCAATAGTACTACGCCAGTCATGGCAATAGTACTGCACCAGTCATGACAATAGTTCTAAACAAGTCATGTCAATATTTCTAAAGCTATTATGGCAACAGTTCTACACCAATCAGGACAATAGTTCTACACCAGTCAAGTCATGACAATATTTCTACACCAGTCATGACAATAGTTCTACACCAGTCATGACAATAGTTGTACACCAGTCATGACAATAGTACAACACCAGTCATGACAATAGTTCTACACTAGTCATGGCAATAGTCCTACACCAGTCATGGCAATAGTTCTACACCAGTCATGGCAATAGTTCTACACCAGTCATGGCAATAGTACAACACTATTCATGACAATAGTTCTACACCAGTCATGGCAATAGTTCTACACCAGTCATGACAACAGTTCTACACCAGTCATGGCAATAGTTCTAAACCAATCATGACAATATATAGTACTACACCAGTCATGACTATAGTTCTTCACCAATCATGACAATATATAGTTCTACACCAGTCATGGCAATAGTACTACACCAGTCATGGCAATAGTTCTGCACCAGACATGGTAATAGTACAACACCAGTAATGAGAATAGTTCTACACCAGTAATGGCAAAAGTACAACACCAGTCATGACAATAGTTCTACACCAGTCATGGCAATAGTTCTACACATGTCATGGCAATAATTCTACATCAATAATGACAATATATAGTTCTCCACCAGTCATGCCAATAGTACTACACCAGTCATGGCAATAGTTCTGCACCAGACATGGCAATAGTACAGCACCAGTAATGAGAATAGTTCTACACCAGTAATGGCAAAAGTACAATACCAGTCATGACAATAGTTCTACACCAGCCATGGCAATAGTTTTACACCAGTCATGGCAATAGTTCTACACCAATAATGACAATATATAGTTCTCCACCAGTCATGCCAATAGTACTTCACCAGTCATGGCAATAGTACTACAGCAGTCATGACAATATAAAGTTCTACACCAGTCATGGCAATAGTACTACACCAGTCATGACAATGGTACTACAGCAGTCATGGCAATAGTACTACACCAGTCATGACAATATATAGTTCTACACCAGTCATGGCAATAGTTCTACACCAGTCATGGCAACATATAGTTCTTCACCAGCCATGGCAATAGTTCTACACCAGTCATGACAATATATAGTTTAACACTTGTCATGGCAATAGTTCTACACCAATCATGACAATATATAGTTCTACACAAGTCATGGCAATAGTACTACACCAGTCATGACAATAGTTCTATGTCAATCATGTCAATAGTTCTCAATCAGTCATGGCAATAGTACTACACCAGTCATTGCAATAGTTCTCAACCAGTCATGGCATTGGTACAACACCAGTTATGACAATAGATCTACACCAGTCGTGGCAATAGTACAACACCAGTCATGGCAATAGTTCTACACCAGTCATGGCAATAGTACTACGCCAGTCATGGCAATAGTACTGCACCAGTCATGACAATAGTTCTACACAAGTCATGTCAATATTTCTAAAGCTATTATGGCAACAGTTTTACACCAGTCAAGACAATAGTTCTACACCAGTCAAGTCATGACAATATTTCTACACCAGTCATGACAATAGTTCTACACCAGTCATGACAATAGTGGTACACCAGTCATGACAATAGTACAACACCAGTCATGACAATAGTTCTACACTAGTCATGGCAATAGTCCTACACCAGTCATGGCAATAGTTCTACAGCAGTCATGGCAATAGTTCTACACCAGTCATGGCAATAGTACAAAACTAGTCATGACAATAGTTCTACACCAGTCATGGCAATAGTTCTACACCAGTCATGACAACAGTTCTACACCAGTCATGGCAATAGTTCTAAACCAATCATGACAATATATAGCTCTACAGCAGTCATGGCAATAGTACTACACCAGTCATGGCAATAGTACTACACCAGTCATGGCAATAGAACTACACCAGTCGTGGCAATAGTACAACACCAGTCATGGCAATAGTTCTACACCAGTCATGGCAATAGTACTACACCAGTCATGGCAATAGAACTACACCAGTCATGGCAATAGTTCTACACCAGTCATGGCAATAGTTTTACACCAGTCATGGCAATAGTACTACGCCAGTCATGGCAATAGTACTGCACCAGTCATGACAATAGTTCTAAACAAGTCATGTCAATATTTCTAAAGCTATTATGGCAACAGTTCTACACCAATCAGGATAATAGTTCTACACCAGTCAAGTCATGACAATATTTCTACACCAGTCATGACAATAGTTCTACACCAGTCATGACAATAGTTGTACACCAGTCATGACAATAGTACAACACCAGTCATGACAATAGTTCTACACTAGTCATGGCAATAGTCCTACACCAGTCATGGCAATAGTTCTACACCAGTCATGGCAATAGTTCTACACCAGTCATGGCAATAGTACAACACTATTCATGACAATAGTTCTACACCAGTCATGGCAATAGTTCTACACCAGTCATGACAACAGTTCTACACCAGTCATGGCAATAGTTCTAAACCAATCATGACAATATATAGTACTACACCAGTCATGACTATAGTTCTTCACCAATCATGACAATATATAGTTCTACACCAGTCATGGCAATAGTACTACACCAGTCATGGCAATAGTTCTGCACCAGACATGGTAATAGTACAACACCAGTAATGAGAATAGTTCTACACCAGTAATGGCAAAAGTACAACACCAGTCATGACAATAGTTCTACACCAGTCATGGCAATAGTTCTACACATGTCATGGCAATAATTCTACATCAATAATGACAATATATAGTTCTGCACCAGTCATGCCAATAGTACTACACCAGTCATGGCAATAGTTCTGCACCAGACATGGCAATAGTACAGCACCAGTAATGAGAATAGTTCTACACCAGTAATGGCAAAAGTACAATACCAGTCATGACAATAGTTCTACACCAGCCATGGCAATAGTTTTACACCAGTCATGGCAATAGTTCTACACCAATAATGACAATATATAGTTCTCCACCAGTCATGCCAATAGTACTTCACCAGTCATGGCAATAGTACTACAGCAGTCATGACAATATAAAGTTCTACACCAGTCATGGCAATAGTACTACACCAGTCATGACAATAGTACTACAGCAGTCATGGCAATAGTACTACACCAGTCATGACAATATATAGTTCTACACCAGTCATGGCAATAGTTCTACACCAGTCATGGCAACATATAGTTCTTCACCAGCCATGGCAATAGTTCTACACCAGTCATGACAATATATAGTTTAACACTAGTCATGGCAATAGTTCTACACCAATCATGACAATATATAGTTCTACACAAGTCATGGCAATAGTACTACACCAGTCATGACAATAGTTCTATGTCAATCATGTCAATAGTTCTCAATCAGTCATGGCAATAGTACTACACCAGTCATGGCAATAGTTCTCAACCAGTCATGGCATTGGTACAACACCAGTTATGACAATAGATCTACACCAGTCGTGGCAATAGTACAACACCAGTCATGGCAATAGTTCTACACCAGTCATGGCAATAGTACTACACCAGTCATGGCAATAGAACTACACCAGTCATGGCAATAGTTCTACACCAGTCATGGCAATAGTTTTACAACCAGTCATGGCAATAGTACTACGCCAGTCATGGCAATAGTACTGCACCAGTCATGACAATAGTTCTACACAAGTCATGTCAATATTTCTAAAGCTATTATGGCAACAGTTTTACACCAGTCAAGACAATAGTTCTACACCAGTCAAGTCATGACAATATTTCTACACCAGTCATGACAATAGTTCTACACCAGTCATGACAATAGTGGTACACCAGTCATGACAATAGTACAACACCAGTCATGACAATAGTTCTACACTAGTCATGGCAATAGTCCTACACCAGTCATGGCAATAGTTCTACAGCAGTCATGGCAATAGTTCTACACCAGTCATGGCAATAGTACAAAACTAGTCATAACAATAGTTCTACACCAGTCATGGCAATAGTTCTACACCAGTCATGACAACAGTTCTACACCAGTCATGGCAATAGTTCTAAACCAATCATGACAATATATAGCTCTACAGCAGTCATGGCAATAGTACTACACCAGTCATGGCAATAGTACTACACCAGTCATGGCAATAGAACTACACCAGTCGTGGCAATAGTACAACACCAGTCATGGCAATAGTTCTACACCAGTCATGGCAATAGTACTACACCAGTCATGGCAATAGAACTACAACCAGTCATGGCAATAGTTCTACACCAGTCATGGCAATAGTTTTACACCAGTCATGGCAATAGTACTACGCAGTCATGGCAATAGTACTGCACCAGTCATGACAATAGTTCTACACAAGTCATGTCAATATTTCTAAAGCTATTATGGCAACAGTTCTACACCAGTCAAGACAATAGTTCTACACCAGTCAAGTCATGACAATTTTCTACACCAGTCATGACAATAGTTCTACACCAGTCATGACAATAGTGGTACACCAGTCATGACAATAGTACAACACCAGTCATGACAATAGTTCTACACTAGTCATGGCAATAGTCCTACACCAGTCATGGCAATAGTTCTACACCAGTCATGGCAATAGTTCTACACCAGTCATGGCAATAGTACAACACTAGTCATGACAATAGTTCTACACCAGTCATGGCAATAGTTCTACACCAGTCATGACAACAGTTCTACACCAGTCATGGCAATAGTTCTAAACCAATCATGACAATATATAGTACTACACCAGTCATGACTATAGTTCTTCACCAATCATGACAATATATAGTTCTACACCAGTCATGGCAATAGTACTACACCAGTCATGGCAATAGTTCTGCACCAGACATGGCAATAGTACAACACCAGTAATGAGAATAGTTCTACACCAGTAATGGCAAAAGTACAACACCAGTCATGACAATAGTTCTACACCAGTCATGGCAATAGTTCTACACATGTCATGGCAATAATTCTACATTAATAATGACAATATATAGTTCTCCACCAGTCATGCCAATAGTACTACACCAGTCATGGCAATAGTTCTGCACCAGACATGGCAATAGTACAACACCAGTAATGAGAATAGTTCTACACCAGTAATGGCAAAAGTACAACACCAGTCATGACAATAGTTCTACACCAGCCATGGCAATAGTTTTACACATGTCATGGCAATAGTTCTACACCAATAATGACAATATATAGTTCTCCACCAGTCATGCCAATAGTACTTCACCAGTCATGGCAATAGTACTACAGCAGTCATGACAATATAAAGTTCTACACCAGTCATGGCAATAGTACTACACCAGTCATGACAATAGTACTACAGCAGTCATTGCAATAGTACTACACCAGTCATGACAATATATAGTTCTACACCAGTCATGGCAATAGTTCTACATCAGTCATGGCAACATATAGTTCTTCACCAGCCATGGCAATAGTTCTACACCAGTCATGACTATATATAGTTTAACACTAGTCATGGCAATAGTTCTACACCAATCATGACAATATATAGTTCTACACAAGTCATGGCAATAGTACTACACCAGTCATGACAATAGTTCTATGTCAATCATGTCAATAGTTCTCAATCAGTCATGGCAATAGTACTACACCAGTCATGGCAATAGTTCTCAACCAGTCATGGCATTGGTACAACACCAGTTATGACAATAGATCTACACCAGTCGTGGCAATAGTACAACACCAGTCATGGCAATAGTTCTACACCAGTCATGGCAATAGTACTACACCAGTCATGGCAATAGAACTACACCAGTCATGGCAATAGTTCTACACCAGTCATGGCAATAGTTTTACACCAGTCATGGCAATAGTACTACGCCAGTCATGGCAATAGTACTGCGCCAGTCATGACAATAGTTCTACACAAGTCATGTCAATATTTCTAAAGCTATTATGGCAACAGTTCTACACCAGTCAAGACAATAGTTCTACACCAGTCAAGTCATGACAATATTTCTACACCAGTCATGACAATAGTTCTACACCAGTCATGACAATAGTGGTACACCAGTCATGACAATAGTACAACACCAGTCATGACAATAGTTCTACACTAGTCATGGCAATAGTCCTACACCAGTCATGGCAATAGTTCTACACCAGTCATGGCAATAGTTCTACACCAGTCATGGCAATAGTACAACACTAGTCATGACAATAGTTCTACACCAGTCATGGCAATAGTTCTACAGCAGTCATGACAACAGTTCTACACCAGTCATGGCAATAGTTCTAAACCAATCATGACAATATATAGCTCTACACCAGTCATGGCAATAGTACTACACCAGTCATGGCAATAGTTCTACACCAGTCATGGCAATAGTACTACACCAGTCATGGCAATAGTTCTACAACAATGATGACAATAGTTCTACACCAGTCATTGCAATAGTAATACACCAATCATGACAATATATAGTTCTACACCAGTCATGGCAATAGTGCTACACTGGTCATGACAATAGTTCTATGTCAATCATAGCAATAGTTCTACACAAATGATGACAATATATAGCTCTACACCAGTCATGGCAATAGTACTACACCAGTCATGACAATAGTTCTACACCTGTCATGGCAATGGTACTACACCAGTCATGGCAATAGTTCTACACCAGTCATGACAATAGTTCTACCCCAGTCATGGCAATAGTAATACACAAATCATGACAATTTATAGTTCTACACCAGTCATGGCAATAGCACTACACCAATCATGAAAATAACTCTATGTTTATCATGGCAATAGTTCTACAGCAATCATGGTTACAGTTCTACACCAGTCATGACAATATATAGTTCTCCACCAGTCATGGCAATAGTACTACACCAGTCATGGCAATAGTTTTCCACCAGTCATGGCAATAGTACAACACCAGTCATGACAATAGTTCTACACCAGTCATTGCAATAGTTCTACACCAGTCATGGCAATAGTACTACACCAGTCATGGCAATAGTTCTACAGCAGTCATGACAATAGTTCTACACCAGTCATTGCAATAGTAATACACCAATCATGACAAGATATAGTTCTACACCAGTCATGGAAATAGTGCTACACCAGTCATGACAATAGCTCTATGTCAATCATGGCAATAGTTCTACACAAATGATGACGATATATAGCTCTTCACCAGTCATGGCAATAGTACAACACCAGTCGTGGCAAAAGTTTTCCACCAGACATGGCAATAGTATAACAACATTAATGAGAATAGTTGTACACCAGTCATGGCAATAGTTCTACACCAGTCATGACAATATATAGTTTTACACCAGTCATGGCAATTGTATTACGCCAGTCATGGCAATAGTACTACACAAGTCATGACTTTAGTTCTACACCAATCATGACAATATATAGTTCTACACCAGTCATGGCAATAGTACTACACCAGCCATGGCAATAGTACAACACCAGTCATGACAATAGTTCTACACTAGTCATGGCAATAGTCCTACACCAGTCATGGCAATAGTTCTACACCAGTCATGGCAATAGTTCTACACCAGTCATGGCAATAGTACAACACTAGTCATGACAATAGTTCTACACCAGACATGGCAATAGTTCTACACCAGTCATGACAACAGTTCTACACCAGTCATGGCAATAGTTCTACACCAATCATGACAATATATAGCTCTACACCAGTCATGGCAATAGTACTACACCAGTCATGGCAATACTTCTACACCAGTCATGGCAATAGTACTACACCAGTCATGGCAATAGTTCTACACCAGTCATGACAATAGTTCTACACCAGTCATTGCAATAGTAATACACCAATCATTACAATATATAGTTCTACACCAGTCATGGCAATAGTGCTACACTAGTCATGACAATAGTTCTATGTCAATCATAGCAATAGTTCTACACAAATGATAACAATATATAGCTCTACACCAGTCATGGCAATAGTACTACACCAGTCATGACAATAGTTCTACACCAGTCATGGCAATGGTACTTCACCAGTCATGGCAATAGTTCTACACCAGTCATGACAATAGTTCTACACCAGTCATGGCAATAGTAATACACAAATCATGACAATTTATAGTTCTACACCAGTCATGGCAATAGTACTAGACCAATCATGAAAATAACTCTATGTTTATCATGGCAATAGTTCTACAGCAATCATGGTAACAGTTCTACACCAGTCATGACAATATATAGTTTTACACCAGTCATTGCAATAGTATTACACCAGTCATGGCAATAGTACTACACCAGTCATGACTATAGTTCTTCACCAATCATGACAATATATAGTTCTACACCAGTCATGGCAATAGTACTACACCAGTCATGGCAATAGTTCTGCACCAGACATGGCAATAGTACAACACCAGTAATGAGAATAGTTCTACACCAGTAATGGCAAAAGTACAACACCAGTCATGACAATAGTTCTACACAAGTCATGGAAATAGTTCTACACATGTCATGGCAATAATTCTACATCAATCATGACAATATATAGTTCTCCAGCAGTCATGGCAATAGTACAACACCAGTCGTGGCGATAGTTGTACACCAGTCATGGCAATAGTACAACACCAGTCATGACAATATATAGTTTTACACCAGTCATGGCAATTGTATTACGCCAGTCATGGCAATAGTACTACACCAGTCATGACTTTAGTTCTACACCAATCATGACAATATATAGTTCTACACCAGTCATGGCAATAGTACTACACCAGCCTTGGCAATAGTTCTACACCAGTCATGACAATAGTTCTACACCAGTCATGGCAATAGTAATACACCAATCATGACAATATAGAGTTCTACACCAGTCATGGCAATAGTACTACACCAGTCATGACAATAGTTCTATGTTTATCATGGCAATAGTTCTACACCAGTCATGGCAATAGTTCTACACCAGTTATGACAATATATAGTTTTACACCAGTCATGGCAATAGTATTACACCAGTCATGGCAATAGCTCTACACCAGTCATGACTATAGTTCTACACCAATCATGACAATATATAGTATTACACCAGTCATGGCAATAGTACTACACCAGTCATGGCAATAGTTCTACACATGTCATGGCAATAATTCTACATCAATCATGACAATATATAGTTCTCCACCAGTCATGGCAATAGTACTACACCAGTCATTGCAATAGTTTTCCACCAGTCCTGGCAATAGTACTACACCAGTCATTGCAATAGTTTTCCACCAGTCATGGCAATAGTACAACACCAGTCATGACAATAGATCTACACCAGCCGTGGCAATTGTACAACACCAGTCATGACAATAGTTCTACACCAGCCATGGCAATAGTTCGACACCAGTCATGGCAATAGTTCTACACCAATAATGACAATATATAGTTCTCCACCAGTCATGGCAATAGTGCTACACCAGTCATGGCAATAGTACTACAGCAGTCATGACAATATAAAGTTCTACACCAGTCATGGCAATAGTACTACACCAGTCATGACAATAGTACTACAGCAGTCATGGCAATAGTACTACACCAGTCATGACAATATATAGTTTTACACCAGTCATGGCAATAGTTCTACATCAGTCATGGCAATATATAGTTCTTCACCAGCCATGGCTTATTTCTACACCAGTCATGACAATATATAGTTTAAGACCAGTCATGGCAATAGTTGTACACCAATCATGAAATTATATAGTTCTACACCAGTCATGGTAATAGTACTACACCAGTCATGACAATAGTTCTATGTCAATCATGTCAAAAGTTCTACACCAGTCATGGCAATAGTTCTATGTCAACAACAGTCATGACAATAGTTCTCAATCAGTCATTGCAATAGTACTACACCAGTCATGGCAATAGTTCTCAACCAGTCATGGCATTGGTACAACACCAGTTATGACAATAGATCTACACCAGTCGTGGCAATAGTACAACACCAGTCATGGCAATAGTTCTACACCAGCCATGGCAATAGTTATACACCAGTCATAGCAATAGTACTACACCAGTCATGGCAATAGTACTACAACAGTCATGGCAATAGTTCTACACAAGTCATGGCAATAGTTCTACACAAGTCATGGCAAAAGTACTACACCAGTCATGGCAATAGTACTACACCAGTCATGACTATAGTTCTTCACCAATCATGACAATATATAGTTCTACACCAGTCATGGCAATAGTACTACACCAATCATGGCAATAGTTCTGCGCCAGTCATGGCAATAGTACAACACCAGTAATGAGAATAGTTCTACACCAGTCATGGCAAAAGTACAACACCAGTCATGACAATAGTTCTACACCAGTCATGGCAATATTTCTACACATGTCATGGCAATAATTCTACATCAATCATGGCAATATATAGTTCTCCACCAGTCATGGCAATAGTACTACACCAGTCATGGCAATAGTTTTCCACTAGTCATGGCAATAGTACAACACCAGTCATGACAATAGATCTACACCAGTCGTGGCAATAGTACAACACCAGTGATGACAATAGTTCTACACCAGTCATGGCAATAGTTCTACACCAGTCATGGCAATAGTTTTACACCAGTCATGGCAATAGTTTTACACCAGTCATGGCAATAGTACTACGCCAGTCATGGCAATAGTATTACACCAGTCATGGCAATAGTACTACACCAGTCATAACTATAGTTCTTCACCAATCATGACAATATATAGTTCTACACCAGTCATGGCAATAGTACTACACCAGTCATGGCAATAGTTCTGCACCAGACATGGCAATAGTACAACACCAGTAATGAGAATAGTTCTACACCAGTAATGGCAAAAGTACAACACCAGTCATGACAATAGTTCTACACAAGTCATGGCAATAGTTCTACACATGTCATGGCAATAATTCTACATCAATCATGACAATATATAGTTCTCCAGCAGTCATGGCAATAGTACAACACCAGTCGTGGCGATAGTTGTACACCAGTCATGGCAATAGTACAACACCAGTCATGACAATATATAGTTTTACACCAGTCATGGCAATTGTATTACGCCAGTCATGGCAATAGTACTACACCAGTCATGACTTTAGTTCTACACCAATCATGACAATATATAGTTCTACACCAGTCATGGCAATAGTACTACACCAGCCTTGGCAATAGTTCTACACCAGTCATGACAATAGTTCTACACCAGTCATGGCAATAGTAATACACCAATCATGACAATATAGAGTTCTACACCAGTCATGGCAATAGTACTACACCAGTCATGACAATAGTTCTATGTTTATCATGGCAATAGTTCTACACCAGTCATGGCAATAGTTCTACACCAGTTATAACAATATATAGTTTTACACCAGTCATGACAATAGTATTACACCAGTCATGGCAATAGTTCTACACCAGTTATGACTATAGTTCTACACCAATCATGACAATATATAGTATTACACCAGTCATGGCAATAGTACTACACCAGTCATGGCAATAGTTCTACAC
The DNA here is from genome assembly GCA_029721355.1 of Tegillarca granosa. Lineage (NCBI taxonomy): Eukaryota > Metazoa > Mollusca > Bivalvia > Arcoida > Arcidae > Tegillarca > Tegillarca granosa. Next base: position 149,599 of record JARBDR010000916.1, on the reverse strand, counting down.
ATGTCATGGCAATAATTCTACATCAATCATGACAATATATAGTTCTCCACCAGTCATGGTAATAGTACTACACCAGTCATGACAATAGTTCTATGTCAATCATGTCAAAAGTTCTACACCAGTCATGGCAATAGTTCTATGTCAACAACAGTCATGACAATAGTTCTCAATCAGTCATTGCAATAGTACTACACCAGTCATGGCAATAGTTCTCAACCAGTCATGGCATTGGTACAACACCAGTTATGACAATAGATCTACACCAGTCGTGGCAATAGTACAACACCAGTCATGGCAATAGTTCTACACCAGTCATGGCAATAGTACTACACCAGTCATGGCAATAGAACTACACCAGTCATGGCAATAGTTCTACACCAGTCATGGCAATAGTTTTACACCAGTCATGGCAATAGTACTACGCCAGTCATGACAATAGTACTGCACCAGTCATGACAATAGTTCTAAACAAGTCATGTCAATATTTCTAAAGCTATTATGGCAACAGTTCTACACCAATCAGGACAATAGTTCTACACCAGTCAAGTCATGACAATATTTCTACACCAGTCATGACAATAGTTCTACACCAGTCATGACAATAGTTGTACACCAGTCATGACAATAGTACAACACCAGTCATGACAATAGTTCTACACTAGTCATGGCAATAGTCCTACACCAGTCATGGCAATAGTTCTACACCAGTCATGGCAATAGTTCTACACCAGTCATGGCAATAGTACAACACTATTCATGACAATAGTTCTACACCAGTCATGGCAATAGTTCTACACCAGTCATGACAACAGTTCTACACCAGTCATGGCAATAGTTCTAAACCAATCATGACAATATATAGTACTACACCAGTCATGACTATAGTTCTTCACCAATCATGACAATATATAGTTCTACACCAGTCATGGCAATAGTACTACACCAGTCATGGCAATAGTTCTGCACCAGACATGGTAATAGTACAACACCAGTAATGAGAATAGTTCTACACCAGTAATGGCAAAAGTACAACACCAGTCATGACAATAGTTCTACACCAGTCATGGCAATAGTTCTACACATGTCATGGCAATAATTCTACATCAATAATGACAATATATAGTTCTCCACCAGTCATGCCAATAGTACTACACCAGTCATGGCAATAGTTCTGCACCAGACATGGCAATAGTACAGCACCAGTAATGAGAATAGTTCTACACCAGTAATGGCAAAAGTACAATACCAGTCATGACAATAGTTCTACACCAGCCATGGCAATAGTTTTACACCAGTCATGGCAATAGTTCTACACCAATAATGACAATATATAGTTCTCCACCAGTCATGCCAATAGTACTTCACCAGTCATGGCAATAGTACTACAGCAGTCATGACAATATAAAGTTCTACACCAGTCATGGCAATAGTACTACACCAGTCATGACAATGGTACTACAGCAGTCATGGCAATAGTACTACACCAGTCATGACAATATATAGTTCTACACCAGTCATGGCAATAGTTCTACACCAGTCATGGCAACATATAGTTCTTCACCAGCCATGGCAATAGTTCTACACCAGTCATGACAATATATAGTTTAACACTTGTCATGGCAATAGTTCTACACCAATCATGACAATATATAGTTCTACACAAGTCATGGCAATAGTACTACACCAGTCATGACAATAGTTCTATGTCAATCATGTCAATAGTTCTCAATCAGTCATGGCAATAGTACTACACCAGTCATTGCAATAGTTCTCAACCAGTCATGGCATTGGTACAACACCAGTTATGACAATAGATCTACACCAGTCGTGGCAATAGTACAACACCAGTCATGGCAATAGTTCTACACCAGTCATGGCAATAGTACTACGCCAGTCATGGCAATAGTACTGCACCAGTCATGACAATAGTTCTACACAAGTCATGTCAATATTTCTAAAGCTATTATGGCAACAGTTTTACACCAGTCAAGACAATAGTTCTACACCAGTCAAGTCATGACAATATTTCTACACCAGTCATGACAATAGTTCTACACCAGTCATGACAATAGTGGTACACCAGTCATGACAATAGTACAACACCAGTCATGACAATAGTTCTACACTAGTCATGGCAATAGTCCTACACCAGTCATGGCAATAGTTCTACAGCAGTCATGGCAATAGTTCTACACCAGTCATGGCAATAGTACAAAACTAGTCATGACAATAGTTCTACACCAGTCATGGCAATAGTTCTACACCAGTCATGACAACAGTTCTACACCAGTCATGGCAATAGTTCTAAACCAATCATGACAATATATAGCTCTACAGCAGTCATGGCAATAGTACTACACCAGTCATGGCAATAGTACTACACCAGTCATGGCAATAGAACTACACCAGTCGTGGCAATAGTACAACACCAGTCATGGCAATAGTTCTACACCAGTCATGGCAATAGTACTACACCAGTCATGGCAATAGAACTACACCAGTCATGGCAATAGTTCTACACCAGTCATGGCAATAGTTTTACACCAGTCATGGCAATAGTACTACGCCAGTCATGGCAATAGTACTGCACCAGTCATGACAATAGTTCTAAACAAGTCATGTCAATATTTCTAAAGCTATTATGGCAACAGTTCTACACCAATCAGGATAATAGTTCTACACCAGTCAAGTCATGACAATATTTCTACACCAGTCATGACAATAGTTCTACACCAGTCATGACAATAGTTGTACACCAGTCATGACAATAGTACAACACCAGTCATGACAATAGTTCTACACTAGTCATGGCAATAGTCCTACACCAGTCATGGCAATAGTTCTACACCAGTCATGGCAATAGTTCTACACCAGTCATGGCAATAGTACAACACTATTCATGACAATAGTTCTACACCAGTCATGGCAATAGTTCTACACCAGTCATGACAACAGTTCTACACCAGTCATGGCAATAGTTCTAAACCAATCATGACAATATATAGTACTACACCAGTCATGACTATAGTTCTTCACCAATCATGACAATATATAGTTCTACACCAGTCATGGCAATAGTACTACACCAGTCATGGCAATAGTTCTGCACCAGACATGGTAATAGTACAACACCAGTAATGAGAATAGTTCTACACCAGTAATGGCAAAAGTACAACACCAGTCATGACAATAGTTCTACACCAGTCATGGCAATAGTTCTACACATGTCATGGCAATAATTCTACATCAATAATGACAATATATAGTTCTGCACCAGTCATGCCAATAGTACTACACCAGTCATGGCAATAGTTCTGCACCAGACATGGCAATAGTACAGCACCAGTAATGAGAATAGTTCTACACCAGTAATGGCAAAAGTACAATACCAGTCATGACAATAGTTCTACACCAGCCATGGCAATAGTTTTACACCAGTCATGGCAATAGTTCTACACCAATAATGACAATATATAGTTCTCCACCAGTCATGCCAATAGTACTTCACCAGTCATGGCAATAGTACTACAGCAGTCATGACAATATAAAGTTCTACACCAGTCATGGCAATAGTACTACACCAGTCATGACAATAGTACTACAGCAGTCATGGCAATAGTACTACACCAGTCATGACAATATATAGTTCTACACCAGTCATGGCAATAGTTCTACACCAGTCATGGCAACATATAGTTCTTCACCAGCCATGGCAATAGTTCTACACCAGTCATGACAATATATAGTTTAACACTAGTCATGGCAATAGTTCTACACCAATCATGACAATATATAGTTCTACACAAGTCATGGCAATAGTACTACACCAGTCATGACAATAGTTCTATGTCAATCATGTCAATAGTTCTCAATCAGTCATGGCAATAGTACTACACCAGTCATGGCAATAGTTCTCAACCAGTCATGGCATTGGTACAACACCAGTTATGACAATAGATCTACACCAGTCGTGGCAATAGTACAACACCAGTCATGGCAATAGTTCTACACCAGTCATGGCAATAGTACTACACCAGTCATGGCAATAGAACTACACCAGTCATGGCAATAGTTCTACACCAGTCATGGCAATAGTTTTACACCAGTCATGGCAATAGTACTACGCCAGTCATGGCAATAGTACTGCACCAGTCATGACAATAGTTCTACACAAGTCATGTCAATATTTCTAAAGCTATTATGGCAACAGTTTTACACCAGTCAAGACAATAGTTCTACACCAGTCAAGTCATGACAATATTTCTACACCAGTCATGACAATAGTTCTACACCAGTCATGACAATAGTGGTACACCAGTCATGACAATAGTACAACACCAGTCATGACAATAGTTCTACACTAGTCATGGCAATAGTCCTACACCAGTCATGGCAATAGTTCTACAGCAGTCATGGCAATAGTTCTACACCAGTCATGGCAATAGTACAAAACTAGTCATAACAATAGTTCTACACCAGTCATGGCAATAGTTCTACACCAGTCATGACAACAGTTCTACACCAGTCATGGCAATAGTTCTAAACCAATCATGACAATATATAGCTCTACAGCAGTCATGGCAATAGTACTACACCAGTCATGGCAATAGTACTACACCAGTCATGGCAATAGAACTACACCAGTCGTGGCAATAGTACAACACCAGTCATGGCAATAGTTCTACACCAGTCATGGCAATAGTACTACACCAGTCATGGCAATAGAACTACACCAGTCATGGCAATAGTTCTACACCAGTCATGGCAATAGTTTTACACCAGTCATGGCAATAGTACTACGCCAGTCATGGCAATAGTACTGCACCAGTCATGACAATAGTTCTACACAAGTCATGTCAATATTTCTAAAGCTATTATGGCAACAGTTCTACACCAGTCAAGACAATAGTTCTACACCAGTCAAGTCATGACAATTTTTCTACACCAGTCATGACAATAGTTCTACACCAGTCATGACAATAGTGGTACACCAGTCATGACAATAGTACAACACCAGTCATGACAATAGTTCTACACTAGTCATGGCAATAGTCCTACACCAGTCATGGCAATAGTTCTACACCAGTCATGGCAATAGTTCTACACCAGTCATGGCAATAGTACAACACTAGTCATGACAATAGTTCTACACCAGTCATGGCAATAGTTCTACACCAGTCATGACAACAGTTCTACACCAGTCATGGCAATAGTTCTAAACCAATCATGACAATATATAGTACTACACCAGTCATGACTATAGTTCTTCACCAATCATGACAATATATAGTTCTACACCAGTCATGGCAATAGTACTACACCAGTCATGGCAATAGTTCTGCACCAGACATGGCAATAGTACAACACCAGTAATGAGAATAGTTCTACACCAGTAATGGCAAAAGTACAACACCAGTCATGACAATAGTTCTACACCAGTCATGGCAATAGTTCTACACATGTCATGGCAATAATTCTACATTAATAATGACAATATATAGTTCTCCACCAGTCATGCCAATAGTACTACACCAGTCATGGCAATAGTTCTGCACCAGACATGGCAATAGTACAACACCAGTAATGAGAATAGTTCTACACCAGTAATGGCAAAAGTACAACACCAGTCATGACAATAGTTCTACACCAGCCATGGCAATAGTTTTACACATGTCATGGCAATAGTTCTACACCAATAATGACAATATATAGTTCTCCACCAGTCATGCCAATAGTACTTCACCAGTCATGGCAATAGTACTACAGCAGTCATGACAATATAAAGTTCTACACCAGTCATGGCAATAGTACTACACCAGTCATGACAATAGTACTACAGCAGTCATTGCAATAGTACTACACCAGTCATGACAATATATAGTTCTACACCAGTCATGGCAATAGTTCTACATCAGTCATGGCAACATATAGTTCTTCACCAGCCATGGCAATAGTTCTACACCAGTCATGACTATATATAGTTTAACACTAGTCATGGCAATAGTTCTACACCAATCATGACAATATATAGTTCTACACAAGTCATGGCAATAGTACTACACCAGTCATGACAATAGTTCTATGTCAATCATGTCAATAGTTCTCAATCAGTCATGGCAATAGTACTACACCAGTCATGGCAATAGTTCTCAACCAGTCATGGCATTGGTACAACACCAGTTATGACAATAGATCTACACCAGTCGTGGCAATAGTACAACACCAGTCATGGCAATAGTTCTACACCAGTCATGGCAATAGTACTACACCAGTCATGGCAATAGAACTACACCAGTCATGGCAATAGTTCTACACCAGTCATGGCAATAGTTTTACACCAGTCATGGCAATAGTACTACGCCAGTCATGGCAATAGTACTGCGCCAGTCATGACAATAGTTCTACACAAGTCATGTCAATATTTCTAAAGCTATTATGGCAACAGTTCTACACCAGTCAAGACAATAGTTCTACACCAGTCAAGTCATGACAATATTTCTACACCAGTCATGACAATAGTTCTACACCAGTCATGACAATAGTGGTACACCAGTCATGACAATAGTACAACACCAGTCATGACAATAGTTCTACACTAGTCATGGCAATAGTCCTACACCAGTCATGGCAATAGTTCTACACCAGTCATGGCAATAGTTCTACACCAGTCATGGCAATAGTACAACACTAGTCATGACAATAGTTCTACACCAGTCATGGCAATAGTTCTACAGCAGTCATGACAACAGTTCTACACCAGTCATGGCAATAGTTCTAAACCAATCATGACAATATATAGCTCTACACCAGTCATGGCAATAGTACTACACCAGTCATGGCAATAGTTCTACACCAGTCATGGCAATAGTACTACACCAGTCATGGCAATAGTTCTACAACAATGATGACAATAGTTCTACACCAGTCATTGCAATAGTAATACACCAATCATGACAATATATAGTTCTACACCAGTCATGGCAATAGTGCTACACTGGTCATGACAATAGTTCTATGTCAATCATAGCAATAGTTCTACACAAATGATGACAATATATAGCTCTACACCAGTCATGGCAATAGTACTACACCAGTCATGACAATAGTTCTACACCTGTCATGGCAATGGTACTACACCAGTCATGGCAATAGTTCTACACCAGTCATGACAATAGTTCTACCCCAGTCATGGCAATAGTAATACACAAATCATGACAATTTATAGTTCTACACCAGTCATGGCAATAGCACTACACCAATCATGAAAATAACTCTATGTTTATCATGGCAATAGTTCTACAGCAATCATGGTTACAGTTCTACACCAGTCATGACAATATATAGTTCTCCACCAGTCATGGCAATAGTACTACACCAGTCATGGCAATAGTTTTCCACCAGTCATGGCAATAGTACAACACCAGTCATGACAATAGTTCTACACCAGTCATTGCAATAGTTCTACACCAGTCATGGCAATAGTACTACACCAGTCATGGCAATAGTTCTACAGCAGTCATGACAATAGTTCTACACCAGTCATTGCAATAGTAATACACCAATCATGACAAGATATAGTTCTACACCAGTCATGGAAATAGTGCTACACCAGTCATGACAATAGCTCTATGTCAATCATGGCAATAGTTCTACACAAATGATGACGATATATAGCTCTTCACCAGTCATGGCAATAGTACAACACCAGTCGTGGCAAAAGTTTTCCACCAGACATGGCAATAGTATAACAACATTAATGAGAATAGTTGTACACCAGTCATGGCAATAGTTCTACACCAGTCATGACAATATATAGTTTTACACCAGTCATGGCAATTGTATTACGCCAGTCATGGCAATAGTACTACACAAGTCATGACTTTAGTTCTACACCAATCATGACAATATATAGTTCTACACCAGTCATGGCAATAGTACTACACCAGCCATGGCAATAGTACAACACCAGTCATGACAATAGTTCTACACTAGTCATGGCAATAGTCCTACACCAGTCATGGCAATAGTTCTACACCAGTCATGGCAATAGTTCTACACCAGTCATGGCAATAGTACAACACTAGTCATGACAATAGTTCTACACCAGACATGGCAATAGTTCTACACCAGTCATGACAACAGTTCTACACCAGTCATGGCAATAGTTCTACACCAATCATGACAATATATAGCTCTACACCAGTCATGGCAATAGTACTACACCAGTCATGGCAATACTTCTACACCAGTCATGGCAATAGTACTACACCAGTCATGGCAATAGTTCTACACCAGTCATGACAATAGTTCTACACCAGTCATTGCAATAGTAATACACCAATCATTACAATATATAGTTCTACACCAGTCATGGCAATAGTGCTACACTAGTCATGACAATAGTTCTATGTCAATCATAGCAATAGTTCTACACAAATGATAACAATATATAGCTCTACACCAGTCATGGCAATAGTACTACACCAGTCATGACAATAGTTCTACACCAGTCATGGCAATGGTACTTCACCAGTCATGGCAATAGTTCTACACCAGTCATGACAATAGTTCTACACCAGTCATGGCAATAGTAATACACAAATCATGACAATTTATAGTTCTACACCAGTCATGGCAATAGTACTAGACCAATCATGAAAATAACTCTATGTTTATCATGGCAATAGTTCTACAGCAATCATGGTAACAGTTCTACACCAGTCATGACAATATATAGTTTTACACCAGTCATTGCAATAGTATTACACCAGTCATGGCAATAGTACTACACCAGTCATGACTATAGTTCTTCACCAATCATGACAATATATAGTTCTACACCAGTCATGGCAATAGTACTACACCAGTCATGGCAATAGTTCTGCACCAGACATGGCAATAGTACAACACCAGTAATGAGAATAGTTCTACACCAGTAATGGCAAAAGTACAACACCAGTCATGACAATAGTTCTACACAAGTCATGGAAATAGTTCTACACATGTCATGGCAATAATTCTACATCAATCATGACAATATATAGTTCTCCAGCAGTCATGGCAATAGTACAACACCAGTCGTGGCGATAGTTGTACACCAGTCATGGCAATAGTACAACACCAGTCATGACAATATATAGTTTTACACCAGTCATGGCAATTGTATTACGCCAGTCATGGCAATAGTACTACACCAGTCATGACTTTAGTTCTACACCAATCATGACAATATATAGTTCTACACCAGTCATGGCAATAGTACTACACCAGCCTTGGCAATAGTTCTACACCAGTCATGACAATAGTTCTACACCAGTCATGGCAATAGTAATACACCAATCATGACAATATAGAGTTCTACACCAGTCATGGCAATAGTACTACACCAGTCATGACAATAGTTCTATGTTTATCATGGCAATAGTTCTACACCAGTCATGGCAATAGTTCTACACCAGTTATGACAATATATAGTTTTACACCAGTCATGGCAATAGTATTACACCAGTCATGGCAATAGCTCTACACCAGTCATGACTATAGTTCTACACCAATCATGACAATATATAGTATTACACCAGTCATGGCAATAGTACTACACCAGTCATGGCAATAGTTCTACACATGTCATGGCAATAATTCTACATCAATCATGACAATATATAGTTCTCCACCAGTCATGGCAATAGTACTACACCAGTCATTGCAATAGTTTTCCACCAGTCCTGGCAATAGTACTACACCAGTCATTGCAATAGTTTTCCACCAGTCATGGCAATAGTACAACACCAGTCATGACAATAGATCTACACCAGCCGTGGCAATTGTACAACACCAGTCATGACAATAGTTCTACACCAGCCATGGCAATAGTTCGACACCAGTCATGGCAATAGTTCTACACCAATAATGACAATATATAGTTCTCCACCAGTCATGGCAATAGTGCTACACCAGTCATGGCAATAGTACTACAGCAGTCATGACAATATAAAGTTCTACACCAGTCATGGCAATAGTACTACACCAGTCATGACAATAGTACTACAGCAGTCATGGCAATAGTACTACACCAGTCATGACAATATATAGTTTTACACCAGTCATGGCAATAGTTCTACATCAGTCATGGCAATATATAGTTCTTCACCAGCCATGGCTTATTTCTACACCAGTCATGACAATATATAGTTTAAGACCAGTCATGGCAATAGTTGTACACCAATCATGAAATTATATAGTTCTACACCAGTCATGGTAATAGTACTACACCAGTCATGACAATAGTTCTATGTCAATCATGTCAAAAGTTCTACACCAGTCATGGCAATAGTTCTATGTCAACAACAGTCATGACAATAGTTCTCAATCAGTCATTGCAATAGTACTACACCAGTCATGGCAATAGTTCTCAACCAGTCATGGCATTGGTACAACACCAGTTATGACAATAGATCTACACCAGTCGTGGCAATAGTACAACACCAGTCATGGCAATAGTTCTACACCAGCCATGGCAATAGTTATACACCAGTCATAGCAATAGTACTACACCAGTCATGGCAATAGTACTACAACAGTCATGGCAATAGTTCTACACAAGTCATGGCAATAGTTCTACACAAGTCATGGCAAAAGTACTACACCAGTCATGGCAATAGTACTACACCAGTCATGACTATAGTTCTTCACCAATCATGACAATATATAGTTCTACACCAGTCATGGCAATAGTACTACACCAATCATGGCAATAGTTCTGCGCCAGTCATGGCAATAGTACAACACCAGTAATGAGAATAGTTCTACACCAGTCATGGCAAAAGTACAACACCAGTCATGACAATAGTTCTACACCAGTCATGGCAATATTTCTACACATGTCATGGCAATAATTCTACATCAATCATGGCAATATATAGTTCTCCACCAGTCATGGCAATAGTACTACACCAGTCATGGCAATAGTTTTCCACTAGTCATGGCAATAGTACAACACCAGTCATGACAATAGATCTACACCAGTCGTGGCAATAGTACAACACCAGTGATGACAATAGTTCTACACCAGTCATGGCAATAGTTCTACACCAGTCATGGCAATAGTTTTACACCAGTCATGGCAATAGTTTTACACCAGTCATGGCAATAGTACTACGCCAGTCATGGCAATAGTATTACACCAGTCATGGCAATAGTACTACACCAGTCATAACTATAGTTCTTCACCAATCATGACAATATATAGTTCTACACCAGTCATGGCAATAGTACTACACCAGTCATGGCAATAGTTCTGCACCAGACATGGCAATAGTACAACACCAGTAATGAGAATAGTTCTACACCAGTAATGGCAAAAGTACAACACCAGTCATGACAATAGTTCTACACAAGTCATGGCAATAGTTCTACACATGTCATGGCAATAATTCTACATCAATCATGACAATATATAGTTCTCCAGCAGTCATGGCAATAGTACAACACCAGTCGTGGCGATAGTTGTACACCAGTCATGGCAATAGTACAACACCAGTCATGACAATATATAGTTTTACACCAGTCATGGCAATTGTATTACGCCAGTCATGGCAATAGTACTACACCAGTCATGACTTTAGTTCTACACCAATCATGACAATATATAGTTCTACACCAGTCATGGCAATAGTACTACACCAGCCTTGGCAATAGTTCTACACCAGTCATGACAATAGTTCTACACCAGTCATGGCAATAGTAATACACCAATCATGACAATATAGAGTTCTACACCAGTCATGGCAATAGTACTACACCAGTCATGACAATAGTTCTATGTTTATCATGGCAATAGTTCTACACCAGTCATGGCAATAGTTCTACACCAGTTATAACAATATATAGTTTTACACCAGTCATGACAATAGTATTACACCAGTCATGGCAATAGTTCTACACCAGTTATGACTATAGTTCTACACCAATCATGACAATATATAGTATTACACCAGTCATGGCAATAGTACTACACCAGTCATGGCAATAGTTCTACACATGTCATGGCAATAATTCTACATCAATCATGACAATATATAGTTCTCCACCAGTCATGGCAATAGTACTACACCAGTCATTGCAATAGTTTTCCACCAGTCCTGGCAATAGTACTACACCAGTCATTGCAATAGTTTTCCACCAGTCATGGCAATAGTACAACACCAGTCATGACAATAGATCTACACCAGCCGTGGCAATTGTACAACACCAGTCATGACAATAGTTCTACACCAGCCATGGCAATAGTTCGACACCAGTCATGGCAATAGTTCTACACCAATAATGACAATATATAGTTCTCCACCAGTCATGGCAATAGTGCTACACCAGTCATGGCAATAGTACTACAGCAGTCATGACAATATAAAGTTCTACACCAGTCATGGCAATAGTACTACACCAGTCATGACAATAGTACTACAGCAGTCATGGCAATAGTACTACACCAGTCATGACAATATATAGTTTTACACCAGTCATGGCAATAGTTCTACATCAGTCATGGCAATATATAGTTCTTCACCAGCCATGGCTTATTTCTACACCAGTCATGACAATATATAGTTTAACACCAGTCATGGCAATAGTTGTACACCAATCATGAAATTATATAGTTCTACACCAGTCATGGTAATAGTACTACACCAGTCATGACAATAGTTCTATGTCAATCATGTCAAAAGTTCTACACCAGTCATGGCAATAGTTCTATGTCAACAACAGTCATGACAATAGTTCTCAATCAGTCATTGCAATAGTACTACACCAGTCATGGCAATAGTTCTCAACCAGTCATGGCATTGGTACAACACCAGTTATGACAATAGATCTACACCAGTCGTGGCAATAGTACAACACCAGTCATGGCAATAGTTCTACACCAGCCATGGCAATAGTTATACACCAGTCATAGCAATAGTACTACACCAGTCATGGCAATAGTACTACAACAGTCATGGCAATAGTTCTACACAAGTCATGGCAATAGTTCTACACAAGTCATGGCAATAGTACTACACCAGTCATGGCAATAGTACTACACCAGTCATGACTATAGTTCTTCACCAATCATGACAATATATAGTTCTACACCAGTCATGGCAATAGTACTACACCAATCATGGCAATATATCTGCGCCAGTCATGGCAATAGTACAACACCAGTAATGAGAATAGATCTACACCAGTCATGGCAAAAGTACAACACCAGTCATGACAATAGTTCTACACCAGTCATGGCAATATTTCTACACATGTCATGGCAATAATTCTACATCAATCATGGCAATATATAGTTCTCCACCAGTCATGGCAATAGTACTACACCAGTCATGGCAATAGTTTTCTACTAGTCATGGCAATAGTACAACACCAGTCATGACAATAGATCTACACCAGTCGTGGCAATAGTACAACACCAGTGATGACAATAGTTCTACACCAGTCATGGCAATAGTTCTACACCAGTCATGGCAATAGTACTACACCAGTCATGGCAATAGGTCTACACCAGTCATGACAATAGTTCTACACCAGTCATTGCAATAGTAATACACCAATTATGACAAGATATAGTTCTACACCAGTCATGGAAATAGTGCTACACCAGTCATGACAATAGTTTTATGTCAATCATGGCAATAGTTCTACACAAATGATGACAATATATAGCTCTACACCAGTCATTGCAATAGTACTACACCAGTCGTGGCGATAGTTCTCCACCAGACATGGCAATAGTAAAACACCATTAATGAGAATAGTTCTACACCAGTCATGGCAAAAGTACAACACCAGTTATGACAATAGTTCTATGTTTATCATGGCAATAGTTGTACACCAGTCATGGCAATAGTTCTACACCAGTCATGACAATATATAGTTTTTCACCAGTCATGGCAATAGTTTTACACCAGTCATGGCAAAAGTATTACACCAGTCATGGCAATAGTACTACACCAGTCATGACTATAGTTCTACACCAATCATGACAATATATAGTTCTACACCAGTCATGGCAATAGTACTACACCAGTCATGGCGATAGTTCTCCACCAGACATGGCAATAGTACAACACCATTAATGAGAATAGTTCTACACCAGTTATGGCAAAAGTACAACATCAGTCAAGACAATAGTTCTACACCAGTCATGGCAATAGTTCTACACATGTCATGGCAATAATTCTTCATCAAACATGACAATATATAGTTCTCCACCAGTCATGGCAATAGTACTACACCAGTCATTGCAATAGTTTTCCACCAGTCATGGCAATAGTACTACACCAGTCATTGCAATAATTTTCCACCACTTATGGCAATAGTACAACACCAGTCATGACAATAGATCTACACCAGTCGTGACAAGAGTACAACACCAGTCATGACAATAGTTCTACACCAGCCATGGCAAAAGTTCTACACCAGTCATGGCAATAGTTCTACACCAATAATGACAATATATAGTTCTCCACCAGTCATGGCAATAGTACTACACCAGTCATGGCAATAGTTCTACATCAGTCATGGCAATATATAGTTCTTCACCAGCCAACGCAAAAGTTCTACACCAGTCATGACAATATATAGTTTAACACCAGTCATGGCAATAGTTCTACACCAATAATGACAATATATAGTTCTCCACCAGTCATGGCAATAGTACTACACCAGTCATTGCAATAGTTTTACACCAGTCATGGCAATAGTTTTACACCAGTCATGGCAATAGTATTACACCAGTCATGGCAATAATTCTACATCAATCATGACAATATATAGTTCTCCACCAGTCATGGCAATAGTACTACACCAGTCATTGCAATAGTTTTCCACCAGTCATGGCAATAGTACAACACCAGTCATGACAATAGATCTACACCAGTCGTGGCAAGAGTACAACACCAGTCATGACAATAGTTCTACACCAGCCATGGCAATGGTTCTACACCAGTCATGGCAATAGTTCTACACCAATAATGACAATATATAGTTCTCCACCAGTCATGGCAATAGTAGTACACCAGTCATGGCAATAGTACTAAAGCAGTCATGACAATATAAAGTTCTACACCAGCCATAGCAAAAGTTCTACACCAGTCATGACAATATATAGTTCTACACAAGTCATGCAATAGTACTACACTAGTCATGACAATAGTTCTATGTCAATCATGGCAATAGTTCTACACCAGTCATGACAATATATAGTTCTACAACAGTCATGGCAATAGTTCTATGTTAATCAAGGCAATAGTTCTACACCTGTCATGGTAAGGTTCTATGTCAATAATGGCAATAGTTTTACACCAATCATGGCAATATCTTAACATAAGTCATGCCAGTAATTCTACACTAGTCATGGCAATAGTACTACATCAGTCATGACAATAATTCTACATCATTCATGACAATAGTTCTACACCAGTCAGGGCAATAGTTCTATGTCAATCAATGCAAAAGTTCTACACTAGTCATAGCAATAGTTCTACATCAGTCATGACAATAGTTCTACACCAGTCATGGCAATAGTACTATGTCAATCATGGCAAAAGTTCTACACCAGTCAAGGCAATAGTTCTACATCACTCATGATAATAATTCTACATCAGTCATGGCAATAGTACTAAGTCAGTCATGACAAGAATTCTGCATCAGTCAGTGCAATAGTTCTACACCATCATGGCAATAGTACTACACCAGTCATGGCAATAGTACTGCACCAGTCATGGCATTAGTTCTCCACCAGTCATGGCAATAGCACTACACCAGTCATGACAATATATAGTTCCACACCAGTCATAGCAATAGTTCTACACCAGTCATGGCAATATATAGTTCTACACCAGCCATGGCAAAAGTTCCACACCAGTCATGACAATACATAGTTCAACACCAGTCATGGCAATATTACTACACCAGTCATGATAATATATAGTTCAACACCAGCCATGGCAATAGTTCTACACCAGTCATGGCAATAGTACTACACCAGTCATGGCAATAGTACTACACCAGTCATGGCAATAGTACTACACCAGTCATGGCATTAGTTCTACAACAATGATGACAATAGTTCTACACCAGTCATTGCAATAGTAATACACCAATCATGACAATATATAGTTCTACACCAGTCATGGCAATAGTGCTACACTGGTCATGACAATAGTTCTATGTCAATCATAGCAATAGTTCTACACAAATGATGACAATATATAGCTCTACACCAGTCATGGCAATAGTACTACACCAGTCATGACAATAGTTCTACACCTGTCATGGCAATGGTACTACACCAGTCATGGCAATAGTTCTACACCAGTCATGACAATAGTTCTACCCCAGTCATGGCAATAGTAATACACAAATCATGACAATTTATAGTTCTACACCAGTCATGGCAATAGCACTACACCAATCATGAAAATAACTCTATGTTTATCATGGCAATAGTTCTACAGCAATCATGGTTACAGTTCTACACCAGTCATGACAATATATAGTTCTCCACCAGTCATGGCAATAGTACTACACCAGTCATGGCAATAGTTTTCCACCAGTCATGGCAATAGTACAACACCAGTCATGACAATAGTTCTACACCAGTCATTGCAATAGTTCTACACCAGTCATGGCAATAGTACTACACCAGTCATGGCAATAGTTCTACAGCAGTCATGACAATAGTTCTACACCAGTCATTGCAATAGTAATACACCAATCATGACAAGATATAGTTCTACACCAGTCATGGAAATAGTGCTACACCAGTCATGACAATAGCTCTATGTCAATCATGGCAATAGTTCTACACAAATGATGACGATATATAGCTCTTCACCAGTCATGGCAATAGTACAACACCAGTCGTGGCAAAAGTTTTCCACCAGACATGGCAATAGTATAACAACATTAATGAGAATAGTTGTACACCAGTCATGGCAATAGTTCTACACCAGTCATGACAATATATAGTTTTACACCAGTCATGGCAATTGTATTACGCCAGTCATGGCAATAGTACTACACAAGTCATGACTTTAGTTCTACACCAATCATGACAATATATAGTTCTACACCAGTCATGGCAATAGTACTACACCAGCCATGGCAATAGTACAACACCAGTCATGACAATAGTTCTACACTAGTCATGGCAATAGTCCTACACCAGTCATGGCAATAGTTCTACACCAGTCATGGCAATAGTTCTACACCAGTCATGGCAATAGTACAACACTAGTCATGACAATAGTTCTACACCAGTCATGGCAATAGTTCTACACCAGTCATGACAACAGTTCTACACCAGTCATGGCAATAGTTCTACACCAATCATGACAATATATAGCTCTACACCAGTCATGGCAATAGTACTACACCAGTCATGGCAATACTTCTACACCAGTCATGGCAATAGTACTACACCAGTCATGGCAATAGTTCTACACCAGTCATGACAATAGTTCTACACCAGTCATTGCAATAGTAATACACCAATCATTACAATATATAGTTCTACACCAGTCATGGCAATAGTGCTACACTAGTCATGACAATAGTTCTATGTCAATCATAGCAATAGTTCTACACAAATGATGACAATATATAGCTCTACACCAGTCATGGCAATAGTACTACACCAGTCATGACAATAGTTCTACACCAGTCATGGCAATGGTACTACACCAGTCATGGCAATAGTTCTACACCAGTCATGACAATAGTTCTACACCAGTCATGGCAATAGTAATACACAAATCATGACAATTTATAGTTCTACACCAGTCATGGCAATAGTACTAGACCAATCATGAAAATAACTCTATGTTTATCATGGCAATAGTTCTACAGCAATCATGGTAACAGTTCTACACCAGTCATGACAATATATAGTTTTACACCAGTCATTGCAATAGTATTACACCAGTCATGGCAATAGTACTACACCAGTCATGACTATAGTTCTTCACCAATCATGACAATATATAGTTCTACACCAGTCATGGCAATAGTACTACACCAGTCATGGCAATAGTTCTGCACCAGACATGGCAATAGTACAACACCAGTAATGAGAATAGTTCTACACCAGTAATGGCAAAAGTACAACACCAGTCATGACAATAGTTCTACACAAGTCATGGAAATAGTTCTACACATGTCATGGCAATAATTCTACATCAATCATGACAATATATAGTTCTCCAGCAGTCATGGCAATAGTACAACACCAGTCGTGGCGATAGTTGTACACCAGTCATGGCAATAGTACAACACCAGTCATGACAATATATAGTTTTACACCAGTCATGGCAATTGTATTACGCCAGTCATGGCAATAGTACTACACCAGTCATGACTTTAGTTCTACACCAATCATGACAATATATAGTTCTACACCAGTCATGGCAATAGTACTACACCAGCCTTGGCAATAGTTCTACACCAGTCATGACAATAGTTCTACACCAGTCATGGCAATAGTAATACACCAATCATGACAATATAGAGTTCTACACCAGTCATGGCAATAGTACTACACCAGTCATGACAATAGTTCTATGTTTATCATGGCAATAGTTCTACACCAGTCATGGCAATAGTTCTACACCAGTTATGACAATATATAGTTTTACACCAGTCATGGCAATAGTATTACACCAGTCATGGCAATAGCTCTACACCAGTCATGACTATAGTTCTACACCAATCATGACAATATATAGTATTACACCAGTCATGGCAATAGTACTACACCAGTCATGGCAATAGTTCTACACATGTCATGGCAATAATTCTACATCAATCATGACAATATATAGTTCTCCACCAGTCATGGCAATAGTACTACACCAGTCATTGCAATAGTTTTCCACCAGTCCTGGCAATAGTACTACACCAGTCATTGCAATAGTTTTCCACCAGTCATGGCAATAGTACAACACCAGTCATGACAATAGATCTACACCAGCCGTGGCAATTGTACAACACCAGTCATGACAATAGTTCTACACCAGCCATGGCAATAGTTCGACACCAGTCATGGCAATAGTTCTACACCAATAATGACAATATATAGTTCTCCACCAGTCATGGCAATAGTGCTACACCAGTCATGGCAATAGTACTACAGCAGTCATGACAATATAAAGTTCTACACCAGTCATGGCAATAGTACTACACCAGTCATGACAATAGTACTACAGCAGTCATGGCAATAGTACTACACCAGTCATGACAATATATAGTTTTACACCAGTCATGGCAATAGTTCTACATCAGTCATGGCAATATATAGTTCTTCACCAGCCATGGCTTATTTCTACACCAGTCATGACAATATATAGTTTAACACCAGTCATGGCAATAGTTGTACACCAATCATGAAATTATATAGTTCTACACCAGTCATGGTAATAGTACTACACCAGTCATGACAATAGTTCTATGTCAATCATGTCAAAAGTTCTACACCAGTCATGGCAATAGTTCTATGTCAACAACAGTCATGACAATAGTTCTCAATCAGTCATTGCAATAGTACTACACCAGTCATGGCAATAGTTCTCAACCAGTCATGGCATTGGTACAACACCAGTTATGACAATAGATCTACACCAGTCGTGGCAATAGTACAACACCAGTCATGGCAATAGTTCTACACCAGCCATGGCAATAGTTATACACCAGTCATAGCAATAGTACTACACCAGTCATGGCAATAGTACTACAACAGTCATGGCAATAGTTCTACACAAGTCATGGCAATAGTTCTACACAAGTCATGGCAATAGTACTACACCAGTCATGGCAATAGTACTACACCAGTCATGACTATAGTTCTTCACCAATCATGACAATATATAGTTCTACACCAGTCATGGCAATAGTACTACACCAATCATGGCAATAGTTCTGCGCCAGTCATGGCAATAGTACAACACCAGTAATGAGAATAGTTCTACACCAGTCATGGCAAAAGTACAACACCAGTCATGACAATAGTTCTACACCAGTCATGGCAATATTTCTACACATGTCATGGCAATAATTCTACATCAATCATGGCAATATATAGTTCTCCACCAGTCATGGCAATAGTACTACACCAGTCATGGCAATAGTTTTCCACTAGTCATGGCAATAGTACAACACCAGTCATGACAATAGATCTACACCAGTCGTGGCAATAGTACAACACCAGTGATGACAATAGTTCTACACCAGTCATGGCAATAGTTCTACACCAGTCATGGCAATAGTTCTACACCAGTCATGGCAATAGTTTTACACCAGTCATGGCAATAGTACTACGCCAGTCATGGCAATAGTATTACACCAGTCATGGCAATAGTACTACACCAGTCATAACTATAGTTCTTCACCAATCATGACAATATATAGTTCTACACCAGTCATGGCAATAGTACTACACCAGTCATGGCAATAGTTCTGCACCAGACATGGCAATAGTACAACACCAGTAATGAGAATAGTTCTACACCAGTAATGGCAAAAGTACAACACCAGTCATGACAATAGTTCTACACAAGTCATGGCAATAGTTCTACACATGTCATGGCAATAATTCTACATCAATCATGACAATATATAGTTCTCCAGCAGTCATGGCAATAGTACAACACCAGTCGTGGCGATAGTTGTACACCAGTCATGGCAATAGTACAACACCAGTCATGACAATATATAGTTTTACACCAGTCATGGCAATTGTATTACGCCAGTCATGGCAATAGTACTACACCAGTCATGACTTAGTTCTACACCAATCATGACAATATATAGTTCTACACCAGTCATGGCAATAGTACTACACCAGCCTTGGCAATAGTTCTACACCAGTCATGACAATAGTTCTACACCAGTCATGGCAATAGTAATACACCAATCATGACAATATAGAGTTCTACACCAGTCATGGCAATAGTACTACACCAGTCATGACAATAGTTCTATGTTATCATGGCAATAGTTCTACACCAGTCATGGCAATAGTTCTACACCAGTTATAACAATATATAGTTTTACACCAGTCATGACAATAGTATTACACCAGTCATGGCAATAGTTCTACACCAGTTATGACTATAGTTCTACACCAATCATGACAATATATAGTATTACACCAGTCATGGCAATAGTACTACACCAGTCATGGCAATAGTTCTACACATGTCATGGCAATAATTCTACATCAATCATGACAATATATAGTTCTCCACCAGTCATGGCAATAGTACTACACCAGTCATTGCAATAGTTTTCCACCATTCCTGGCAATAGTACTACACCAGTCATTGCAATAGTTTTCCACCAGTCCATGGCAATAGTACAACACCAGTCATGACAATAGATCTACACCAGCCGTGGCAATTGTACAACACCAGTCATGACAATAGTTCTACACCAGCCATGGCAATAGTTCGACACCAGTCATGGCAATAGTTCTACACCAATAATGACAATATATAGTTCTCCACCAGTCATGGCAATAGTGCTACACCAGTCATGGCAATAGTACTACAGCAGTCATGACAATATAAAGTTCTACACCAGTCATGGCAATAGTACTACACCAGTCATGACAATAGTACTACAGCAGTCATGGCAATAGTACTACACCAGTCATGACAATATATAGTTTTACACCAGTCATGGCAATAGTTCTACATCAGTCATGGCAATATATAGTTCTTCACCAGCCATGGCTTATTTCTACACCAGTCATGACAATATATAGTTTAACACCAGTCATGGCAATAGTTGTACACCAATCATGAAATTATATAGTTCTACACCAGTCATGGTAATAGTACTACACCAGTCATGACAATAGTTCTATGTCAATCATGTCAAAAGTTCTACACCAGTCATGGCAATAGTTCTATGTCAACAACAGTCATGACAATAGTTCTCAATCAGTCATTGCAATAGTACTACACCAGTCATGGCAATAGTTCTCAACCAGTCATGGCATTGGTACAACACCAGTTATGACAATAGATCTACACCAGTCGTGGCAATAGTACAACACCAGTCATGGCAATAGTTCTACACCAGCCATGGCAATAGTTATACACCAGTCATAGCAATAGTACTACACCAGTCATGGCAATAGTACTACAACAGTCATGGCAATAGTTCTACACAAGTCATGGCAATAGTTCTACACAAGTCATGGCAATAGTACTACACCAGTCATGGCAATAGTACTACACCAGTCATGACTATAGTTCTTCACCAATCATGACAATATATAGTTCTACACCAGTCATGGCAATAGTACTACACCAATCATGGCAATAGTTCTGCGCCAGTCATGGCAATAGTACAACACCAGTAATGAGAATAGATCTACACCAGTCATGGCAAAAGTACAACACCAGTCATGACAATAGTTCTACACCAGTCATGGCAATATTTCTACACATGTCATGGCAATAATTCTACATCAATCATGGCAATATATAGTTCTCCACCAGTCATGGCAATAGTACTACACCAGTCATGGCAATAGTTTTCCACTAGTCATGGCAATAGTACAACACCAGTCATGACAATAGATCTACACCAGTCGTGGCAATAGTACAACACCAGTGATGACAATAGTTCTACACCAGTCATGGCAATAGTTCTACACCAGTCATGGCAATAGTACTACACCAGTCATGGCAATAGGTCTACACCAGTCATGACAATAGTTCTACACCAGTCATTGCAATAGTAATACACCAATTATGACAAGATATAGTTCTACACCAGTCATGGAAATAGTGCTACACCAGTCATGACAATAGTTTTATGTCAATCATGGCAATAGTTCTACACAAATGATGACAATATATAGCTCTACACCAGTCATTGCAATAGTACTACACCAGTCGTGGCGATAGTTCTCCACCAGACATGGCAATAGTAAAACACCATTAATGAGAATAGTTCTACACCAGTCATGGCAAAAGTACAACACCAGTTATGACAATAGTTCTATGTTTATCATGGCAATAGTTGTACACCAGTCATGGCAATAGTTCTACACCAGTCATGACAATATATAGTTTTTTCACCAGTCATGGCAATAGTTTTACACCAGTCATGGCAAAAGTATTACACCAGTCATGGCAATAGTACTACACCAGTCATGACTATAGTTCTACACCAATCATGACAATATATAGTTCTACACCAGTCATGGCAATAGTACTACACCAGTCATGGCGATAGTTCTCCACCAGACATGGCAATAGTACAACACCATTAATGAGAATAGTTCTACACCAGTTATGGCAAAAGTACAACATCAGTCAAGACAATAGTTCTACACCAGTCATGGCAATAGTTCTACACATGTCATGGCAATAATTCTTCATCAAACATGACAATATATAGTTCTCCACCAGTCATGGCAATAGTACTACACCAGTCATTGCAATAGTTTTCCACCAGTCATGGCAATAGTACTACACCAGTCATTGCAATAATTTTCCACCACTTATGGCAATAGTACAACACCAGTCATGACAATAGATCTACACCAGTCGTGACAAGAGTACAACACCAGTCATGACAATAGTTCTACACCAGCCATGGCAAAAGTTCTACACCAGTCATGGCAATAGTTCTACACCAATAATGACAATATATAGTTCTCCACCAGTCATGGCAATAGTACTACACCAGTCATGGCAATAGTTCTACATCAGTCATGGCAATATATAGTTCTTCACCAGCCAACGCAAAAGTTCTACACCAGTCATGACAATATATAGTTTAACACCAGTCATGGCAATAGTTCTACACCAATAATGACAATATATAGTTCTCCACCAGTCATGGCAATAGTACTACACCAGTCATTGCAATAGTTTTACACCAGTCATGGCAATAGTTTTACACCAGTCATGGCAATAGTATTACACCAGTCATGGCAATAATTCTACATCAATCATGACAATATATAGTTCTCCACCAGTCATGGCAATAGTACTACACCAGTCATTGCAATAGTTTTCCACCAGTCATGGCAATAGTACAACACCAGTCATGACAATAGATCTACACCAGTCGTGGCAAGAGTACAACACCAGTCATGACAATAGTTCTACACCAGCCATGGCAATGGTTCTACACCAGTCATGGCAATAGTTCTACACCAATAATGACAATATATAGTTCTCCACCAGTCATGGCAATAGTAGTACACCAGTCATGGCAATAGTACTAAAGCAGTCATGACAATATAAAGTTCTACACCAGCCATAGCAAAAGTTCTACACCAGTCATGACAATATATAGTTCTACACAAGTCATGCAATAGTACTACACTAGTCATGACAATAGTTCTATGTCAATCATGGCAATAGTTCTACACCAGTCATGACAATATATAGTTCTACAACAGTCATGGCAATAGTTCTATGTTAATCAAGGCAATAGTTCTACACCTGTCATGGTAAGGTTCTATGTCAATAATGGCAATAGTTTTACACCAATCATGGCAATATCTTAACATAAGTCATGCCAGTAATTCTACACTAGTCATGGCAATAGTACTACATCAGTCATGACAATAATTTCTACATCATTCATGACAATAGTTCTACACCAGTCAGGGCAATAGTTCTATGTCAATCAATGCAAAAGTTCTACACTAGTCATAGCAATAGTTCTACATCAGTCATGACAATAGTTCTACACCAGTCATGGCAATAGTACTATGTCAATCATGGCAAAAGTTCTACACCAGTCAAGGCAATAGTTCTACATCACTCATGATAATAATTCTACATCAGTCATGGCATTAGTACTAAGTCAGTCATGACAAGAATTCTGCATCAGTCAGTGCAATAGTTCTACACCATCATGGCAATAGTTCTCCACCAGTCATGGCAATAGTACTACACCAGTCATTGCAATAGTTTTCCACCAGTCCTGGCAATAGTACTACAACCAGTCATTGCAATAGTTTTCCACCAGTCATGGCAATAGTACAACACCAGTCATGACAATAGATCTACACCAGTCGTGGCAAGAGTACAACACCAGTCATGACAATAGTTCTACACCAGCCATGGCAATGGTTCTACACCAGTCATGGCAATAGTTCTACACCAATAATGACAATATATAGTTCTCCACCAGTCATGGCAATAGTAGTACACCAGTCATGGCAATAGAACTACAGCAGTCATGACAATATAAAGTTCTACACCAGCCATAGCAAAAGTTCTACACCAGTCATGACAATATATAGTTCTACACAAGTCATGGCAATAGTACTACACTAGTCATGACAATAGTTCTATGTCAATCATGGCAATAGTTCTACACCAGTCATGACAATATATAGTTCTACAACAGTCATGGCAATAGTTCTATGTTAATCAAGGCAATAGTTCTACACCTGTCATGGTAAGGTTCTATGTCAATAATGGCAATAGTTTTACACCAATCATGGCAATATCTTAACATAAGTCATGCCAGTAATTCTACACTAGTCATGGCAATAGTACTACATCAGTCATGACAATAATTCTACATCATTCATGACAATAGTTCTACACCAGTCATGGCAATAGTTCTATGTCAATCAATGCAAAAGTTCTACACTAGTCATAGCAATAGTTCTACATCAGTCATGACAATAGTTCTACACCAGTCATGGCAATAGTTCTATGTCAATCATGGCAAAAGTTCTACACCAGTCAAGGCAATAGTTCTACATCACTCATGATAATAATTCTACATCAGTCATGGCAATAGTACTAAGTCAGTCATGACAAGAATTCTGCATCAGTCAGTGCAATAGTTCTACACCATCATGGCAATAGTACTACACCAGTCATGGCAATAGTACTGCACCAGTCATGGCATTAGTTCTCCACCAGTCATGGCAATAGCACTACACCAGTCATGACAATATATAGTTCCACACCAGTCATGGCAATAGTTCTACACCAGTCATGGCAATATATAGTTCTACACCAGCCATGGCAAAAGTTCCACACCAGTCATGACAATACATAGTTCAACACCAGTCATGGCAATATTACTACACCAATCATGATAATATATAGTTCTACACCAGCCATGGCAATAGTTCTACACCAGTCATGGCAATAGTACTACACCAGTCATGGCAATAGTACTACACCAGTCATGGCAATATTCTACACCAGTCATGGCAATAGTTCTACACCAGTCATGGCAATAGTACTACACCAGTCATGGCAATAGTACTGCACCAGTCATGGCATTAGTTCTCCACCAGTCATGGCAATAGTACTACACCAGTCATGACAATATATAGTTCTACACCAGTCATGGCAATAGTTCTACACCAGTCATGGCAATATATAGTTCTACACCAGCCATGGCAAAAGTTCTACACCAGCCATGACAATATATAGTTCAACACCAGTCATGGCAATATAACTACACCAGTCATGGCAATATATAGTTCTACACCAGCCATGGCAAAAGTTCTACACCAGTCATGACAATATATAGTTCTACACAAGTCATGGCAATAGTACTACACTAGTCATGACAATAGTTCTATGTCAATCATGGCAATAGTTCTACACCAGTCATGACAATATATAGTTCTACAACAGTCATGGCAATAGTTCTATGTTAATCAAGGCAATAGTTCTACACCTGTCATGGTAAGGTTCTATGTCAATAATGGCAATAGTTTTACACCAGTCATGGCAATATCTTAACATAAGTCATGCCAGTAATTCTACACTAGTCACGGCAATAGTTCTACATCAGTCATGACAATAATTCTACATCAGTCATGACAATAGTTCTACACCAGTCATGGCATTAGTTCTATGTCAATCAATGCAAAAGCTCTACACTAGTCATAGCAATAGTTCTACATCAGTCATGACAATTGTTCTACACCAGTCATGGCAATAGTTCTATGTCAATCATGGCAAAAGTTCTACACCAGTCAAGGCAATAGTTCTACATCACTCATGATAATAATTCTACATCAGTCATGGCAATAGTACTAAGTCAGTCATGACAAGAATTCTGCATCAGTCAGTGCAATAGTTTCTACACCATCATGGCAATAGTACTACACCAGTCATGGCAATAGTACTGCACCAGTCATGGCATTAGTTCTCCACCAGTCATGGCAATAGCACTACACCAGTCATGACAATATATAGTTCTACACCAGTCATGGCATTAGTTCTACACCAGTCATGGCAATATATAGTTCTACACCAGCCATGGCAAAAGTTCTACACCAGTCATGGCAATATATAGTTCAACACCAGTCATGGCAATATTACTACGCCAGTCATGATAATATATAGTTCTACAACAGTCATGGCAATAGTACTACACCAGTCATGACAATAGTTCAATGTCAATCATGGCAATAGTTCTACACCATTCATGACAATATATAGTTCTACAACAGTCATGGCAATAGTTCTATGTTAATGATGGCAATAGTTCTACACCTCTCATGTTAATAGTTCTATGTCAATCATGGCAATAGTTTTACACCAGTCAAGGCAATAGTTCTACACCAGTCATGGCAATAGTTCTACACATGTCAAGGCAATAATTCTTCATCAAACATGACAATATATAGTTCTCCACCAGTTATGGCAATAGTACTACACCAGTCATTGCAATAGTTTTCCACCAGTCATGGCAATAGTACTACACCAGTCATTGCAATAATTTTCCACCACTTATGGCAATAGTACAACACCAGTCATGACAATAGATCTACACCAGTCGTGGCAAGAGTATAAAACCAGTCATGACAATAGTTCTACACCAGCCAAGGCAATAGTTCTACACCAGTAATGGCAATAGTTCTACACCAATAATGACAATATATAGTTCTCCACCAGTCATGGCAATAGTACTACACCAGTCATGGCAATAGTACTACAGCAGTCATGACAATATAAAGTTCTACGCCAGTCATGGCATTAGTACTACACCAGTCATGACAATAGTACTACAGCAGTCATGGCAAAAGTACTACACCAGTCATGACAATATATAGTTCTACACCAGTCATGGCAATAGTTCTACATCAGTCATGGCAATATATAGTTCTTCACCAGCCAACGCAAAGGTTCTACACCAGTCATGACAATATATAGTTTAACACTAGTCATGGCAATAGTACAACACCAGTCATGACAATAGATCTACACCAGTCGTGGCAATAGTACAACACCAGTGATGACAATAGTTCTACACCAGTCATGGCAATAGTTCTACACCAGTCATGGCAATAGTACTACACCAGTCATGGCAATAGTTCTACACCAGTCATGGCAATAGTATTACACCAGTCATTGCAATAGTAATACACCAATTATGACAAGATATAGTTCTACACCAGTCATGGAAATAGTGCTACACCAGTCATGACAATAGTTCTATGTCAATCATGGCAATAGTAAAACACCATTAATGAGAATAGTTCTACACCAGTCATGGCAAAAGTACAACACCAGTCATGACAATAGTTCTATGTTTATCATGGCAATAGTTCTACACCAGTCATGACAATATATAGTTTTTCACCAGTCATGGGAATAGTTTTACACCAGTCATGGCAATAGTATTACACCAGTCATGGCAATAGTACTACACCAGTCATGACTATAGTTCTACACCAATCATGACAATATATAGTTCTACACCAGTCATGGCAATAGTACTACACCAGTCATGGCGATAGTTCTCCACCAGACATGGCAATAGTACAACACCATTAATGAGAATAGTTCTACACCAGTCATGGCAAAAGTACAACACCAGTCATGACAATAGTTCTATGTCAATCATGGCAAAAGTTCTACACCAGTCAAGGCAATAGTTCTACATCACTCATGATAATAATTCTACATCAGTCATGGCAATAGTACTAAGTCAGTCATGACAAGAATTCTGCATCAGTCAGTGCAATAGTTCTACACCATCATGGCAATAGTACTACACCAGTCATGGCAATAGTACTGCACCAGTCATGGCATTAGTTCTCCACCAGTCATGGCAATAGCACTACACCAGTCATGACAATATATAGTTCTACACCAGTCATGGCATTAGTTCTACACCAGTCATGGCAATATATAGTTCTACACCAGCCATGGCAAAAGTTCTACACCAGTCATGGCAATATATAGTTCAACACCAGTCATGGCAATATTACTACGCCAGTCATGATAATATATAGTTCTACAACAGTCATGGCAATAGTACTACACCAGTCATGACAATAGTTCAATGTCAATCATGGCAATAGTTCTACACCATTCATGACAATATATAGTTCTACAACAGTCATGGCAATAGTTCTATGTTAATGATGGCAATAGTTCTACACCTCTCATGTTAATAGTTCTATGTCAATCATGGCAATAGTTTTACACCAGTCATGGCAATATCTTAACATAAGTCATGCCAGTTATTGTACACTAGTCATGGCAATATATAGTTCTACACCAGCCATGGCAAAAGTTCTACACCAGTCATGGCAATATATAGTTCAACACCAGTCATGGCAATATTACTACGCCAGTCATGATAATATATAGTTCTACAACAGTCATGGCAATAGTACTACACCAGTCATGACAATAATTCTATATCAGTCATGACAACAGTTCTACACCAGTGATGGCAATAGTTCTATGTCAATCAATGCAAAAGTTCTACACTAGTCATAGCAATAGTTCTACATCAGTCATGGCAATAATTCTACATCAGTCATGAAAATAGTTCTACACCAGTCATGGCAATAGTTCTATGTCAATCATGGCAAAAGTTCTACACCAGTCAAGGCAATAGTTCTACATCACTCATGACAATAATTCTACATCAGTTATCGCAATAGTACTAAATCATTTATGACAATTATTCTGCATCAGTCAGTGCAATAGTTCTACACCAGTCATGGCAATAGTTCTATGTCAATCATGGCAATAGTTCTACACCAGTCAAGGCAATAGTTCTACACCAGTCATGGCAATAGTTCTACACCAGTCATGGCAATAGTTCTATGTCAATCATGGCAAAAGTTCTACACCAGTCAAGGCAATAGTTCTACATCACTCATGACAATATATCTACATCAGTCATGACAATAGTTCTACATCAGTCATGGCAATAGTTCTATGTCAATCATGGCAAAAGTTCTACACCAGTCAAGGCAATAGTTCTACACCAGTCATGGCAATAGTTCTACACCAGTCATGGCAATAGTACTACACCAGTCACGACTATAGTTCTACACCAATCATGACAATATATAGTTCTACACCAGTCATGGCAATAGTACTACACCAGTCATGGCGATAGTTCTCCACCAGACATGGCAATAGTACAACACCATTAATGAGAATAGTTCTACACCAGTCATGGCAAAAGTACAACACCAGTCATGACAATAGTTCTACACCAGTCATGGCAATAGTTCTACACATGTCAAGGCAATAATTCTTCATCAAACATGACAATATATAGTTCTCCACCAGTTATGGCAATAGTACTACACCAGTCATTGCAATAGTTTTCCACCAGTCATGGCAATAGTACTACACCAGTCATTGCAATAATTTTCCACCACTTATGGCAATAGTACAACACCAGTCATGACAATAGATCTACACCAGTCGTGGCAAGAGTATAAAACCAGTCATGACAATAGTTCTACACCAGCCAAGGCAATAGTTCTACACCAGTAATGGCAATAGTTCTACACCAATAATGACAATATATAGTTCTCCACCAGTCATGGCAATAGTACTACACCAGTCATGGCAATAGTACTACAGCAGTCATGACAATATAAAGTTCTACGCCAGTCATGGCATTAGTACTACACCAGTCATGACAATAGTACTACAGCAGTCATGGCAAAAGTACTACACCAGTCATGACAATATATAGTTCTACACCAGTCATGGCAATAGTTCTACATCAGTCATGGCAATATATAGTTCTTCACCAGCCAACGCAAAGGTTCTACACCAGTCATGACAATATATAGTTTAACACTAGTCATGGCAATAGTACAACACCAGTCATGACAATAGATCTACACCAGTCGTGGCAATAGTACAACACCAGTGATGACAATAGTTCTACACCAGTCATGGCAATAGTTCTACACCAGTCATGGCAATAGTACTACACCAGTCATGGCAATAGTTCTACACCAGTCATGGCAATAGTATTACACCAGTCATTGCAATAGTAATACACCAATTATGACAAGATATAGTTCTACACCAGTCATGGAAATAGTGCTACACCAGTCATGACAATAGTTCTATGTCAATCATGGCAATAGTAAAACACCATTAATGAGAATAGTTCTACACCAGTCATGGCAAAAGTACAACACCAGTCATGACAATAGTTCTATGTTTATCATGGCAATAGTTCTACACCAGTCATGACAATATATAGTTTTTCACCAGTCATGGGAATAGTTTTACACCAGTCATGGCAATAGTATTACACCAGTCATGGCAATAGTACTACACCAGTCATGACAATAGTTCTACACCAATCATGACAATATATAGTTCTACACCAGTCATGGCAATAGTACTACACCAGTCATGGCGATAGTTCTCCACCAGACATGGCAATAGTACAACACCATTAATGAGAATAGTTCTACACCAGTCATGGCAAAAGTACAACACCAGTCATGACAATAGTTCTATGTTTATCATTGCAATAGTTCTACACCAGTCATGGCAACAGTTCTACACCAGTCATGACAATATATAGTTTTACACCAGTCATGGCAAAAGTTCTACACCAATAATGACAATATATAGTTCTCCACCAGTCATGGCAATAGTATTACACCAGTCATGGCAATAATTCTACATCAATCATGACAATATATAGTTCTCCACCAGTCATGGCAATAGTACTACACCAGTCATTGCAATAGTTTTCCACCAGTCATGGCAATAGTTCTACACCAGTCATTGCAATAGTTTTCCACCAGTCATGGCAATAGTACAACACCAGTCATGACAATAGATCTACACCAGTCGTGGCAAGAGTACAACACCAGTCATGACAATAGTTCTACACCAGCCATGGCAATGGTTCTACACCAGTCATGGCAATA
Organism: Tegillarca granosa; assembly: GCA_029721355.1. Taxonomy (NCBI): domain Eukaryota; kingdom Metazoa; phylum Mollusca; class Bivalvia; order Arcoida; family Arcidae; genus Tegillarca; species Tegillarca granosa. The sequence goes on along the minus strand of JARBDR010000916.1, from coordinate 117,381 downwards.
GTTCTACACCAATAATGACAATATATAGTTCTCCACCAGTCATGGCAATAGTATTACACCAGTCATGGCAATAGTACTAAAGCAGTCATGGTAAGGTTCTATGTCAATAATGGCAATAGTTTTACACCAATCATGGCAATATCTTAACATAAGTCATGCCAGTAATTCTACACTAGTCATGGCAATAGTTCTACATCAGTCATGACAATAATTCTACATCAGTCATGACAATAGTTCTACACCAGTCATGGCAATAGTTCTATGTCAATCAATGCAAAAGTTCTACACTAGTCATAGCAATAGTTCTACATCAGTCATGACAATAGTTCTACACCAGTCATGGCAATAGTTCTATGTCAATCATGTCAAAAGTTCTACACCAGTCAAGGCAATAGTTCTACATCACTGATGATAATAATTCTACATCAGTCATGGCAATAGTACTAAGTCAGTCATGACAATAATTCTGCATCAGTCAGTGCAATAGTTCTACACCATCATGGCAATAGTACTACACCAGTCATGGCAATAGTACTGCACCAGTCATGGCATTAGTTCTCCACCAGTCATGGCAATAGCACTACACCAGTCATGACAATATACAGTTCTACACCAGTCATGGCAATAGTTCTACACCAGTCATGGCAATATATAGTTCTACACCAGCCATGGCAAAAGTTCTACACCAGTCATGACAATACATAGTTCAACACCAGTCATGGCAATATTACTACACCAGTCATGATAATATATAGTTCTACACCAGCCATGGCAATAGTTCTACACCAGTCATGGCAATAGTACTACACCAGTCATGGCAATAGTACTACACCAGTCATGGCAATAGTTCTACACCAGTCATGGCAATAGTTCTACACCAGTCATGGCAATAGTACTACACCAGTCATGGCAATAGTACTGCACCAGTCATGGCATTAGTTCGCCACCAGTCATGGCAATAGTACTATACCAGTCATGACAATATATAGTTCTACACCAGTCATGGCAATAGTTCTACACCAGTCATTGCAATATATAGTTCTACACCAGCCATGGCAAAAGTTCTACACCAGCCATGACAATATATAGTTGAACACCAGTCATGGCAATATAACTACACCAGTCATGGCAATATAAAGTTCTACACCAGCCATGGCAAAAGTTCTACACCAGTCATGACAATATATAGTTCTACACAAGTCATGGCAATAGTACTACACTAGTCATGACAATAGTTCTATGTCAATCATGGCAATAGTTCTACACCAGTCATGACAATATATAGTTCTACAACAGTCATGGCAATAGTTCTATGTTAATCAAGCCAATAGTTCTACACCTGTCATGGTAAGGTTCTATGTCAATAATGGCAATGGTTTTACACCAGTCATGGCAATATCTTAACATAAGTCATGCCAGTAATTCTACACTAGTCATGGCAATAGTTCTACATCAGTCATGACAATAATTCCACATCAGTCATGACAATAGTTCTACACCAGTCATGGCAATAGTTCTATGTCAATCAATGCAAAAGTTCTACACTAGTCATAGCAATAGTTCTACATCAGTCATGACAATAGTTCTACACCAGTCATGGCAATAGTTCTATGTCAATCATGGCAAAAGTTCTACACCAGTCAAGGCAATAGTTCTACATCACTGATGATAATAATTCTACATCAGTCATGGCAATAGTACTAAGTCAGTCATGACAATAATTCTACATCAATCATGACAATATATAGTTCTCCACCAGTCATGGCAATAGTACTACACCAGTCATTGCAATAGTTTTCCACCAGTCATGGCAATAGTACTACACCAGTCATTGCAATAGTTTTCCACCAGTCATGGCAATAGTACAACACCAGTCATGACAATAGATCTACACCTGTCGTGGCAAGAGTACATCACCAGTCATGACAATAGTTCTACACCAGCCATGGCAATGGTTCTACACCAGTCATGGCAATAGTTCTACATCACTCATGATAATAATTCTACATCAGTCATGGCAATAGTACTAAGTCAGTCATGACAATAATTCTGCATCAGTCAGTGCAATAGTTCTACACCATCATGGCAAGAGTACAACACCAGTCATGACAATAGTTCTTCACCAGCCATGGCAATGGTTCTACACCAGTCATGGCAATAGTTCTACACCAATAATGACAATATATAGTTCTCCACCAGTCATGGCAATAGTATTACACCAGTCATGGCAATAGTACTACAGCAGTCATGACAATATAAAGTTCTACACCAGCCATGGCAAAAGTTCTACACCAGTCATGACAATATATAGTTCTACACAAGTCATGGCAATAGTACTACACTAGTCATGACAATAGTTCTATGTCAATCATGGCAATAGTTCTACACCAGTCATGACAATATATAGTTCTACAACAGTCATGGCAATAGTTCTATGTTAATCAAGGCAATAGTTCTACACCTGTCATGGTAAGGTTCTATGTCAATAATGGCAATAGTTTTACACCAATCATGGCAATATCTTAACATAAGTCATGCCAGTAATTCTACACTAGTCATGGCAATAGTTCTACACCAGTCATGACAATATACAGTTCTACACCAGTCATGGCAATAGTTCTACACCAGTCATGGCAATATATAGTTCTACACCAGCCATGGCAAAAGTTCTACACCAGTCATGACAATACATAGTTCAACACCAGTCATGGCAATAGTACTGCACCAGTCATGGCATTAGTTCTCCACCAGTCATGGCAATAGCACTACACCAGTCATGACAATATATAGTTCTACACCAGTCATGGCAATAGTTCTACACCAGTCATGGCAATATATAGTTCTACACCAGCCATGGCAAATGTTCTACACCAGTCATGACAATACATAGTTCAACACCAGTCATGGCAATATTACTACACCAGTCATGATAATATATAGTTCTACACCAGCCATGGCAATAGTTCTACACCAGTCATGGCAATAGTACTACACCAGTCATGGCAATAGTTCTACACCAGTCATGGCAATAGTTCTACACCAGTCATGGCAATAGTACTACACCAGTCATGGCAATAGTACTGCACCAGTCATGGCATTAGTTCTCCACCAGTCATGGCAATAGTACTACACCAGTCATGACAATATATAGTTCTACACCAGTCATGGCAATAGTTCTACACCAGTCATTGCAATATATAGTTCTACACCAGCCATGGCAAAAGTTCTACACCAGCCATGACAATATAAAGTTCAACACCAGTCATGGCAATATAACTACACCAGTCATGGCAATATATAGTTCTACACCAGCCATGGCAAAAGCTCTACACCAGTCATGACAATATATAGTTCTACACAAGTCATGGCAATAGTACTACACTAGTCATGACAATAGTTCTATGTCAATCATGGCAATAGTTCTACACCAGTCCTGACAATATATAGTTCTACAACAGTCATGGCAATAGTTCTATGTTAATCAAGGCAATAGTTCTACACCTGTCATGGTAAGATTCTATGTCAATAATGGCAATGGTTTTACACCAGTCATGGCAATATCTTAACATAAGTCATGATAGTAAGTCTACACTAGTCATGGCAATAGTTCTACATCAGTCATGACAATAATTCTACATCAGTCATGACAATAGTTCTACACCAGTCATGGCAATAGTTCTATGTCAATCAATGCAAAAGTTCTACACTAGTCATAGCAATAGTTCTACATCAGTCATGACAATTGTTCTACACCAGTCATGGCAATAGTTCTATGTCCATCATGGCAAAAGTTCTACACCAGTCAAGGCAATAGTTCTACATCACTCATTATAATAATTCTACATCAGTCATGGCAATAGTACTAAGTCAGTCATGACAATAATTCTGCATCAGTCAGTGCAATAGTTCTACACCATTATGGCAATAGTACTACACCAGTCATGGCAATAGTACTGCACCAGTCATGGCATTAGTTCTCCACCAGTCATGGCAATAGCACTACACCAGTGATGACAATATATAGTTCTACACCAGTCATGGCAATAGTTCTACACCAGTCATGGCAATATATAGTTCTACACCAGCCATGGCAAATGTTCTACACCAGTCATGACAATACATAGTTCAACACCAGTCATGGCAATATTACTACACCAGTCATGATAATATATAGTTCTACACCAGCCATGGCAATAGTTCTACACCAGTCATGGCAATATAACTACACCAGTCATGGCAATATATAGTTCTACACCAGCCATGGCAAAAGTTCTACACCAGTCATGACAATATATAGTTCTACACAAGTCATGGCAATAGTACTACACTAGTCATGACAATAGTTCTATGTCAATCATGGCAATAGTTCTACACCAGTCATGACAATATATAGTTCTACAACAGTGATGGCAATAGTTCTATGTTAATCAAGGCAATAGTTCTACACCTGTCAGGGTAAGGTTCTATGTCAATAATGGCAATAGTTTTACACCAATCATGACAATATCTTAACATAAGTCATGCCAGTAATTCTACACTAATCATGGCAATAGTTCTACATCAGTCATGACAATAATTCTACATCAGTCATGACAATAGTTCTACACCAGTCATGGCAATAGTTCTATGTCAATCAATGCAAAAGTTCTACACTAGTCATAGCAATAGTTCTACATCAGTCATGACAATAGTTCTACACCAGTCATGGCAATAGTTCTATGTCAATCATGGCAAAAGTTCTACACCAGTCAAGGCAATAGTTCTACATCACTCATGATAATAATTCTACATCAGTCATGGCAATAGTACTAAGTCAGTCATGACAATAATTCTGCATCAGTCAGTGCAATAGTTCTACACCATCATGGCAATAGTACTACACCAGTCATGGCAATAGTACTGCACCAGTCATGGCATTAGTTCTCCACCAGTCATGGCAATAGCACTACACCAGTCATGACAATATATAGTTCTACACCAGTCATGGCAATAGTTCTACACCAGTCATGGCAATATATAGTTCTACACCAGCCATGGCAAATGTTCTACACCAGTCATGACAATACATAGTTCAACACCAGTCATGGCAATATTACTACACCAGTCATGATAATATATAGTTCTACACCAGCCATGGCAATAGTTCTACACCAGTCATGGCAATAGTACTACACCAGTCATGGCAATAGTACTACACCAGTCATGGCAATAGTTCTACACCAGTCATGGCAATAGTTCTACACCAGTCATGGCAATAGTACTACACCAGTCATGGCAATAGTACTGCACCAGTCATGGCATTAGTTCTCCACCAGTCATGGCAATAGTACTACACCAGTCATGACAATATATAGTTCTACACCAGTCATGGCAATAGTTCTACACCAGTCATTGCAATATATAGTTCTACACCAGCCATGGCAAAAGTTCTACACCAGCCATGACAATATATAGTTCAACACCAGTCATGGCAATATAACTACACCAGTCATGGCAATATATAGTTCTACACCAGCCATGGCAAAAGTTCTACACCAGTCATGACAATATATAGTTCTACACAAGTCATGGCAATAGTAGTACACTAGTCATGACAATAGTTCTATGTCAATCATGGCAATAGTTCTACACCAGTCATGTCAATATATAGTTCTACAACAGTCATGGCAATAGTTCTATGTTAATCAAGGCAATAGTTCTACACCTGTCATGGTAAGATTCTATGTCAATAATGGCAATGGTTTTACACCAGTCATGGCAATATCTTAACATAAGTCATGATAGTAAGTCTACACTAGTCATGGCAATAGTTCTACATCAGTCATGACAATAATTCTACATCAGTCATGACAATAGTTCTACACCAGTCATGGCAATAGTTCTATGTCAATCAATGCAAAAGTTCTACACTAGTCATAGCAATAGTTCTACATCAGTCATGACAATTGTTCTACACCAGTCATGGCAATAGTTCTATGTCCATCATGGCAAAAGTTCTACACCAGTCAAGGCAATAGTTCTACATCACTCATGATAATAATTTTACATCAGTCATGGCAATAGTACTAAGTCAGTCATGACAATAATTCTGCATCAGTCAGTGCAATAGTTCTACACCATCATGGCAATAGTACTACACCAGTCATGGCAATAGTACTGCACCAGTCATGGCATTAGTTCTCCACCAGTCATGGCAATAGCACTACACCAGTCATGACAATATATAGTTCTACACCAGTCATGGCAATAGTTCTACACCAGTCATGGCAATATATAGTTCTACACCAGCCATGGCAAATGTTCTACACCAGTCATGACAATACATAGTTCAACACCAGTCATGGCAATATTACTACACCAGTCATGATAATATATAGTTCTACACCAGCCATGGCAATAGTTCTACACCAGTCATGGCAATAGTACTACACCAGTCATGGCAATAGTACTACACCAGTCATGGCAATAGTTCTACACCAGTCATGGCAATAGTTCTACACCAGTCATGGCAATAGTACTACACCAGTCATGGCAATAGTACTGCACCAGTCATGGCATTAGTTCTCCACCAGTCATGGCAATAGTATTACACCAGTCATGACAATATATAGTTCTACACAAGTCATGGCAATAGTACTACACTAGTCATGACAATAGTTCTATGTCAATCATGGCAATAGTTCTACACCAGTCATGACAATATATAGTTTTACAACAGTCATGGCAATAGTTCTATGTTAATCAAGGCAATAGTTCTACACCTGTCATGGTAAGATTCTATGTCAATAATGGCAATGGTTTTACACCAGTCATGGCAATATCTTAACATAAGTCATGATAGTAAGTCTACACTAGTCATGGCAATAGTTCTACATCAGTCATGACAATAATTCTACATCAGTCATGACAATAGTTCTACACCAGTCATGGCAATAGTTCTATGTCAATCAATGCGAAAGTTCTACACTAGTCATAGCAATAGTTCTACATCAGTCATGACAATTGTTCTACACCAGTCATGGCAAAAGTACAACACCAGTCATGACAATAGTTCTACACCAGTCATGGCAATAGTTCTACACATGTCAAGGCAATAATTCTTCATCAAACATGACAATATATAGTTCTCCACCAGTTATGGCAATAGTACTACACCAGTCATTGCAATAGTTTTCCACCAGTCATGGCAATAGTACTACACCAGTCATTGCAATAATTTTCCACCAGTTATGGCAATAGTACAACACCAGTCATGACAATAGATCTACACCAGTCGTGGCAAGAGTATAAAACCAGTCATGACAATAGTTCTACACCAGCCAAGGTAATAGTTCTACACCAGTAATGGCAATAGTTCTACACCAATAATGACAATATATAATTCTCCACCAGTCATGGCAATAGTACTACACCAGTCATGGCAATAGTACTACAGCAGTCATGACAATATAAAGTTCTACGCCAGTCATGGCATTAGTACTACACCAGTCATGACAATAGTACTACAGCAGTCATGGCAAAAGTACTACACCAGTCATGACAATATATAGTTCTACACCAGTCATGGCAATAGTTCTAAATCAGTCATGGCAATATATAGTTCTTCACCAGCCAACGCAAAGGTTCTACACCAGTCATGACAATATATAGTTTAACACTAGTCATGGCAATAGTACAACACCAGTCATGACAATAGATCTACACCAGTCGTGGCAATAGTACAACACCAGTGATGACAATAGTTCTACACCAGTCATGGCAATAGTTCTACACCAGTCATGGCAATAGTACTACACCAGTCATGGCAATAGTTCTACACCAGTCATGGCAATAGTATTACACCAGTCATTGCAATAGTAATACACCAATTATGACAAGATATAGTTCTACACCAGTCATGGAAATAGTGCTACACCAGTCATGACAATAGTTCTATGTCAATCATGGCAATAGTAAAACACCATTAATGAGAATAGTTCTACACCAGTCATGGCAAAAGTACAACACCAGTCATGACAATAGTTCTATGTTTATCATGGCAATAGTTCTACACCAGTCATGACAATATATAGTTTTTCACCAGTCATGGGAATAGTTTTACACCAGTCATGGCAATAGTATTACACCAGTCATGGCAATAGTACTACACCAGTCATGACTATAGTTCTACACCAATCATGACAATATATAGTTCTACACCAGTCATGGCAATAGTACTACACCAGTCATGGCGATAGTTCTCCACCAGACATGGCAATAGTACAACACCATTAATGAGAATAGTTCTACACCAGTCATGGCAAAAGTACAACACCAGTCATGACAATAGTTCTATGTTTATCATGGCAATAGTTCTACACCAGTCATGGCAACAGTTCTACACCAGTCATGACAATATATAGTTTTACACCAGTCATGGCAAAAGTTCTACACCAATAATGACAATATATAGTTCTCCACCAGTCATGGCAATAGTATTACACCAGTCATGGCAATAATTCTACATCAATCATGACAATATATAGTTCTCCACCAGTCATGGCAATAGTACTACACCAGTCATTGCAATAGTTTTCCACCAGTCATGGCAATAGTTCTACACCAGTCATTGCAATAGTTTTCCACCAGTCATGGCAATAGTACAACACCAGTCATGACAATAGATCTACACCAGTCGTGGCAAGAGTACAACACCAGTCATGACAATAGTTCTACACCAGCCATGGCAATGGTTCTACACCAGTCATGGCAATAGTTCTACACCAATAATGACAATATATAGTTCTCCACCAGTCATGGCAATAGTATTACACCAGTCATGGCAATAGTACTAAAGCAGTCATGACAATATAAAGTTCTACACCAGCCATGGCAAAAGTTCTACACCAGTCATGACAATATATAGTTCTACACAAGTCATGGCAATAGTACTACACTAGTCATGACAATAGTTCTATGTCAATCATGGCAATAGTTCTACACCAGTCATGACAATATATAGTTCTACAACAGTCATGGCAATAGTTCTATGTTAATCAAGGCAATAGTTCTACACCTGTCATGGTAAGGTTCTATGTCAATAATGGCAATAGTTTTACACCAATCATGGCAATATCTTAACATAAGTCATGCCAGTAATTCTACACTAGTCATGGCAATAGTTCTACATCAGTCATGACAATAATTCTACATCAGTCATGACAATAGTTCTACACCAGTCATGGCAATAGTTCTATGTCAATCAATGCAAAAGTTCTACACTAGTCATAGCAATAGTTCTACATCAGTCATGACAATAGTTCTACACCAGTCATGGCAATAGTTCTATGTCAATCATGTCAAAAGTTCTACACCAGTCAAGGCAATAGTTCTACATCACTGATGATAATAATTCTACATCAGTCATGGCAATAGTACTAAGTCAGTCATGACAATAATTCTGCATCAGTCAGTGCAATAGTTCTACACCATCATGGCAATAGTACTACACCAGTCATGGCAATAGTACTGCACCAGTCATGGCATTAGTTCTCCACCAGTCATGGCAATAGCACTACACCAGTCATGACAATATACAGTTCTACACCAGTCATGGCAATAGTTCTACACCAGTCATGGCAATATATAGTTCTACACCAGCCATGGCAAAAGTTCTACACCAGTCATGACAATACATAGTTCAACACCAGTCATGGCAATATTACTACACCAGTCATGATAATATATAGTTCTACACCAGCCATGGCAATAGTTCTACACCAGTCATGGCAATAGTACTACACCAGTCATGGCAATAGTACTACACCAGTCATGGCAATAGTTCTACACCAGTCATGGCAATAGTTCTACACCAGTCATGGCAATAGTACTACACCAGTCATGGCAATAGTACTGCACCAGTCATGGCATTAGTTCGCCACCAGTCATGGCAATAGTACTACACCAGTCATGACAATATATAGTTCTACACCAGTCATGGCAATAGTTCTACACCAGTCATTGCAATATATAGTTCTACACCAGCCATGGCAAAAGTTCTACACCAGCCATGACAATATATAGTTGAACACCAGTCATGGCAATATAACTACACCAGTCATGGCAATATAAAGTTCTACACCAGCCATGGCAAAAGTTCTACACCAGTCATGACAATATATAGTTCTACACAAGTCATGGCAATAGTACTACACTAGTCATGACAATAGTTCTATGTCAATCATGGCAATAGTTCTACACCAGTCATGACAATATATAGTTCTACAACAGTCATGGCAATAGTTCTATGTTAATCAAGCCAATAGTTCTACACCTGTCATGGTAAGGTTCTATGTCAATAATGGCAATGGTTTTACACCAGTCATGGCAATATCTTAACATAAGTCATGCCAGTAATTCTACACTAGTCATGGCAATAGTTCTACACTAGTCATAGCAATAGTTCTACATCAGTCATGACAATAGTTCTACACCAGTCATGGCAATAGTTCTATGTCAATCATGTCAAAAGTTCTACACCAGTCAAGGCAATAGTTCTACATCACTGATGATAATAATTCTACATCAGTCATGGCAATAGTACTAAGTCAGTCATGACAATAATTCTACATCAATCATGACAATATATAGTTCTCCACCAGTCATGGCAATAGTACAACACCAGTCATTGCAATAGTTTTCCACCAGTCATGGCAATAGTACTACACCAGTCATTGCAATAGTTTTCCACCAGTCATGGCAATAGTACAACACCAGTCATGACAATAGATCTACACCTGTCGTGGCAAGAGTACATCACCAGTCATGACAATAGTTCTACACCAGCCATGGCAATGGTTCTACACCAGTCATGGCAATAGTTCTACATCACTCATGATAATAATTCTACATCAGTCATGGCAATAGTACTAAGTCAGTCATGACAATAATTCTGCATCAGTCAGTGCAATAGTTCTACACCATCATGGCAAGAGTACAACACCAGTCATGACAATAGTTCTACACCAGCCATGGCAATGGTTCTACACCAGTCATGGCAATAGTTCTACACCAATAATGACAATATATAGTTCTCCACCAGTCATGGCAATAGTATTACACCAGTCATGGCAATAGTACTACAGCAGTCATGACAATATAAAGTTCTACACCAGCCATGGCAAAAGTTCTACACCAGTCATGACAATATATAGTTCTACACAAGTCATGGCAATAGTACTACACTAGTCATGACAATAGTTCTATGTCAATCATGGCAATAGTTCTACACCAGTCATGACAATATATAGTTCTACAACAGTCATGGCAATAGTTCTATGTTAATCAAGGCAATAGTTCTACACCTGTCATGGTAAGGTTCTATGTCAATAATGGCAATAGTTTTACACCAATCATGGCAATATCTTAACATAAGTCATGCCAGTAATTCTACACTAGTCATGGCAATAGTTCTACATCAGTCATGACAATAATTCTACATCAGTCATGACAATAGTTCTACACCAGTCATGGCAATAGTTCTATGTCAATCAATGCAAAAGTTCTACACTAGTCATAGCAATAGTTCTACATCAGTCATGACAATAGTTCTACACCAGTCATGGCAATAGTTCTATGTCAATCATGGCAAAAGTTCTACACCAGTCAAGGCAGTAGTTCTACATCACTCATGATAATAATTCTACATCAGTCATGGCAATAGTACTAAGTCAGTCATGACAATAATTCTGCATCAGTCAGTGCAATAGTTCTACACCATCATGGCAATAGTACTACACCAGTCATGGCAATAGTACTGCACCAGTCATGGCAATAGTTCTACACCAGTCATGGCAATATATAGTTCTACACCAGCCATGGCAAAAGTTCTACACCAGTCATGACAATACATAGTTCAACACCAGTCATGGCAATATTACTACACCAGTCATGATAATATATAGTTCTACACCAGCCATGGCAATAGTTCTACACCAGTCATGGCAATAGTTCTACACCAGTCATGGCAATAGTACTACACCAGTCATGGCAATAGTACTACACCAGTCATGGCAATAGTTCTACACCAGTCATGGCAATAGTTCTACACCAGTCATGGCAATAGTACTACACCAGTCATGGCAATAGTACTGCACCAGTCATGGCATTAGTTCGCCACCAGTCATGGCAATAGTACTACACCAGTCATGACAATATATAGTTCTACACCAGTCATGGCAATAGTTCTACACCAGTCATTGCAATATATAGTTCTACACCAGCCATGGCAAAAGTTCTACACCAGCCATGACAATATATAGTTGAACACCAGTCATGGCAATATATCTACACCAGTCATGGCAATATATAGTTCTACACCAGCCATGGCAAAAGTTCTACACCAGTCATGACAATATATAGTTCTACACAAGTCATGGCAATAGTACTACACTAGTCATGACAATAGTTCTATGTCAATCATGGCAATAGTTCTACACCAGTCATGACAATATATAGTTCTACAACAGTCATGGCAATAGTTCTATGTTAATCAAGCCAATAGTTCTACACCTGTCATGGTAAGGTTCTATGTCAATAATGGCAATGGTTTTACACCAGTCATGGCAATATCTTAACATAAGTCATGCCAGTAATTCTACACTAGTCATGGCAATAGTTCTACATCAGTCATGACAATAATTCCACATCAGTCATGACAATAGTTCTACACCAGTCATGGCAATAGTTCTATGTCAATCAATGCAAAAGTTCTACACTAGTCATAGCAATAGTTCTACATCAGTCATGACAATAGTTCTACACCAGTCATGGCAATAGTTCTATGTCAATCATGGCAAAAGTTCTACACCAGTCAAGGCAATAGTTCTACATCACTGATGATAATAATTCTACATCAGTCATGGCAATAGTACTAAGTCAGTCATGACAATAATTCTACATCAATCATGACAATATATAGTTCTCCACCAGTCATGGCAATAGTACTACACCAGTCATGGCAATAGTACTGCACCAGTCATGGCATTAGTTCTCCACCAGTCATGGCAATAGCACTACACCAGTCATGACAATATATAGTTCTACACCAGTCATGGCAATAGTTCTACACCAGTCATGGCAATATATAGTTCTACACCAGCCATGGCAAATGTTCTACACCAGTCATGACAATACATAGTTCAACACCAGTCATGGCAATATTACTACACCAGTCATGATAATATATAGTTCTACACCAGCCATGGCAATAGTTCTACACCAGTCATGGCAATAGTACTCCACCAGTCATGGTAATAGTACTACACCAGTCATGGCAATAGTTCTACACCAGTCATGGCAATAGTTCTACACCAGTCATGGCAATAGTACTACACCAGTCATGGCAATAGTACTGCACCAGTCATGGCATTAGTTCTCCACCAGTCATGGCAATAGCACTACACCAGTCATGACAATATATAGTTCTACACCAGTCATGGCAATAGTTCTACACCAGTCATGGCAATATATAGTTCTACACCAGCCATGGCAAATGTTCTACACCAGTCATGACAATACATAGTTCAACACCAGTCATGGCAATATTACTACACAAGTCATGATAATATATAGTTCTACACCAGCCATGGCAATAGTTCTACACCAGTCATGGCAATAGTACTACACCAGTCATGGCAATAGTACTACACCAGTCATGGCAATAGTTTTACACCAGTCATGGCAATAGTTCTACACCAGTCATGGCAATAGTACTACACCAGTCATGGCAATAGTACTGCACCAGTCATGGCATTAGTTCTCCACCAGTCATGGCAATAGTACTACACCAGTCATGACAATATATAGTTCTACACAAGTCATGGCAATAGTACTACACTAGTCATGACAATAGTTCTATGTCAATCATGGCAATAGTTCTACACCAGTCATGACAATATATAGTTCTACAACAGTCATGGCAATAGTTCTATGTTAATCAAGGCAATAGTTCTACACCTGTCATGGTAAGATTCTATGTCAATAATGGCAATGGTTTTACACCAGTCATGGCAATATCTTAACATAAGCCATGATAGTAAGTCTACACTAGTCATGGCAATAGTTCTACATCAGTCATGACAATAATTCTACATCAGTCATGACAATAGTTCTACACCAGTCATGGCAATAGTTCTATGTCAATCAATGCAAAAGTTCTACACTAGTCATAGCAATAGTTCTACATCAGTCATGACAATTGTTCTACACCAGTCATGGCAATAGTTCTATGTCCATCATGGCAAAAGTTCTACACCAGTCAAGGCAATAGTTCTACATCACTCATGATAATAATTCTACATCAGTCATGGCAATAGTTCTAAGTCAGTCATGACAATAATTCTGCATCAGTCAGTGCAATAGTTCTACACCATCATGGCAATAGTACTACACCAGTCATGGCAATAGTACTGCACCAGTCATGGCATTAGTTCTCCACCAGTCATGGCAATAGCACTACACCAGTCATGACAATATATAGTTCTCCACCAGTCATGGCAATAGCACTACACCAGTCATGACAATATATAGTTCTACACCAGTCATGGCAATAGTTCTACACCAGTCATGGCAATATATAGTTCTACACCAGCCATGGCAAAAGTTCTACACCAGTCATGACAATACATAGTTCAACACCAGTCATGGCAATATTACTACACCAGTCATGATAATATATAGTTCTACAACAGTCAAGGCAATAGTTCTACACCATTCATGACAATATATAGTTCCACAACAGTCATGGCAATAGTTCTATGTTAATGATGGCAATAGTTCTACACCTCTCATGGTAATAGTTCTATGTCAATCATGGCAATAGTTTTACACCAGTCATGGCAATATCTTAACATAAGTCATGCCAGTAATTGTACACTAGTCATGGCAATAGTTCTACATCAGTCATGACAATAATTCTATATCAGTCATGACAACAGTTCTACACCAGTGATGGCAATAGTTCTATGTCAATCAATGCAAAAGTTCTACACTAGTCATAGCAATAGTTCTACATCAGTCATGGCAATAATTCTACATCAGTCATGAAAATAGTTCTACACCAGTCATGGCAATAGTTCTATGTCAATCATGGCAAAAGTTCTACACCAGTCAAGGCAATAGTTCTACATCACTCATGACAATAATTCTACATCAGTTATCGCAATAGTACTAAATCATTAATGACAATTATTCTGCATCAGTCAGTGCGATAGTTCTACACCAGTCATGGCAATAGTTCTATGTCAATCATGGCAATAGTTCTACACCAGTCAAGGCAATAGTTCTACACCAGTCATGGCAATAGTTCTACACCAGTCATGGCAATAGTTCTATGTCAATCATGGCAAAAGTTCTACACCAGTCAAGGCAATAGTTTTACATCACTCATGACAATAATTCTACATCAGTCATGACAATAGTTCTACACCAGTCATGGCAATAGTTCTATGTCAATCATGGCAAAAGTTCTACACCAGTCAAGGCAATAGTTCTACACCAGTCATGGCAATAGTTCTACACCAGTCATGGCAATAGTTCTATGTCAATCATGGCAAAAGTTCTACACCAGTCAAGGCAATAGTTCTACATCACTCATGACAATAATTCTACATCAGTCATGACAATAGTTCTACACCAGTCATGGCAATAGTTCTATGTCAATCATGGCAAAAGTTCTACACCAGTCAAGGCAATAGTTCTACATCACTAATGATAATAATTCTACATCAGTCATGGCAATAGTACTAAGTCAGTCATGACAATAATTCTGCATCAGTCAGTGCAATAGTTCTACACCAGTCATGGCAATAGTTCTATGTCAATCATGACAAAAGTTCTAAACCAGTCAAGGCAATAGTTCTACATCACTCATGACAATTATTCTACATCAGTCATGGCAATAGTACTAAATCAGTCATGACAATAATTCTGCATCAGTCAGTGCAATAGTTCTACACCAGTCATGGCAATAGTTCTATGTCAATCATGGCAATAGTTCTACACCAGTCAAGGCAATAGTTCTACACCAGTCATGGCAATAGTTCTATGTTATTCATGGCAATAATTCTGCAACTACTTTGACAATAGTTCTACATCAGTCATGGCAATAGTTCTACAACTATAATTGCAATAGTTTAACATCAGTCATAGTTCTAAATCAGTCATGCAGCAGTTTTAAATCAGTCATGGCAATAATTTTTAACTATTTACAAACCTTTCTATTGCAGTGACAATTTTTAGAATGAATATGAGAAGTTAAAAGTATGACTAAGCATATAGAATAAAAGACTTTAAACTACTTATATGAGGAAATTAAAGCAATCAGAATTATAAAAAATCATTTCAACAAGATTAACCAGATTTGTAAAATTTTATGTGCTGATGTTATTTAAAATGACTAGACATTTTGGTTCATGTTGTTAGATGTTTTGATGTAACTACCTTAGGTCTCTTTGACACAAACCTGTTAGAACTTTCTAAATAAATATATTTCTTAAGGTTTTATTACCTCATTATCATGGATAATACTTAAAGTTTTAGATTAGTCTGATGTTCCTAACTAATAAAAATGTGATGTTTCAAAGTTTTATAAGCATGAAGTCAAATAACTGCTAGTAAATAGAATTGAATTTGCAGCTCTCAATTATCTTTAGTTTGACACAAATTATCACTGTATTGTAATCCAAGGTAATCCTGTGTACAATGTCCGACACAAATTTTTCAATGTGTTGTAATCCAAGGTAATCCTGTGTACAATGTCCAACACAAATTATCACTGTATTGTAATCCAAGATACTGCTGTGTACAATGTCCAACACAAATTATTACTGTAATGTAATCCAAGGTAATCATGTGTACAATGTCCGACACAAATTATTACTGTAATATAATCCAAGGTCATCCTGTGTATAATGTCCAATACAAATTATCACTGTGTTGTAATCCTGTGTATATAATGTCCAACACAAATTATCATACTATTGTAATCCAAGGTAATCCTGTGTATATAATGTCCAACACAAATTATCATACTATTGTAATCCAAGGTAACCCTGTATATAATGTCCAACACAAATTATCACACTATTGTAATCCAAGGTAATTCTGTGTATATAATGTCCAACACAAATTATCATACTATTGTAATCCAAGGTAATCCTGTATATAATGTCCAACACAAATTATCACACTATTGTAATCCAAGGTAATCCTGTATATATAATGTCCAACACAAATTATCATACTATTGTAATCCAAGGTAATCCTGTGTATATAATGTCCAACACAAATTATCATACTATTGTAATCCAAGTTACATCTGTGTATAATGTCTGACACAAATTATCACACTATTGTAATCCAAGGTAATCCTGTGTATATAATGTCCAACACAAATTATCATACTATTGTAATCCAAGTTACATCTGTGTATAATGTCTGACACAAATTATCACACTATTGTAATCCAAGTTACATCTGTGTATAATGTCTGACACAAATTATCACACTATTGTAATCCAAGTTACATCTGTGTATAATATCTGGCAAAAATAATCACTATAATGCATGCATCTTTAATACAAATTCTCTGTCATGTATATAATTGCATGCTTCCACACAGGCACACATCTATGCATGCCATACATATGCTGAATATAATTATAAGTCCACATGGTCTTTCTGCCAGGTGAGCTAAAAATTTGTAACTGTCTCTAATTTATTTAAAATAAATAATGAAATTTAAAATAAATAAGCCATTTATGTGATGAAACAATCAAATTAAATCAGAATCTAAATGTTACAATTACTTCATTAAAAATTATCATTAATAATGATTAAAACTTGTTTTCTGATAATTTTTCTGACATTTTTACATTTTGATAATTATGCAAGTCACTGTTAGAAAATAAAATCATAAACATTAATTATTTACATATTATAGTCTAAAACTAGAATATTTAAATCTGGTCTAAAATGACTGTTATACACTGAAACAACACATTAGAGGTCTAAACATAGTTTTACAAGGAGTATGATTGTGTTTACATACAACAAATGGAAACCAATATAAGAATGTATGGAAAACACATGTATTTTTAAACATCGTTCTGTTATGTTTGGATTTAATTATATTAGGCATTGAAACATTTGCTTTGTTTTTGGCTTTTGCAGTAATTGAATATATGCATGTATTTTTTTTTTGCTGATACGAAAATGTATGAAAAATATAGATTTTTGTTTTTTACCAAAGCCAATATAGATGTTTGTCTTAGACAAGTTTCTCCAGATACTGTTTTTCTGAATATCTAGTCAAAGTTCATTTATAAATAGCTAAAATGCATGTAGTAACTAATTGAAAATTTCCAGATGATTAACCCTTTTCAGTATATTTAAGCAACTATGACCTTAACCTTTGAAACTATGACCTTTAACCATATATAATAATGTTTGTCATATACCTGTCGTCTGTCATGCGTAAACTGTATATTTTAATTATCTCCTCCAAAACCACTGGGCCAAATTTAATGAAACTTGGTGATTATCATGTGTGGGTAACAGACTTTCAGAAATGTGTTTGGGGTTTGGCAACGCCCAACAAGATGTCTGCCATTACTGAAAATAGCCAAAAGACATAAAATCTCCCTTGGGAAACCAAAGCATGCAGGTAAATTTGATTGGATATTAAATTTCAGCATACAAAAAATTGTGTTTTTTCATGAAAATTGGACGAAAAATAGGACACGTTTTTGCGTAAAATTTCATAATTTGTAAAATGAGACATTTATTGTTATAAACGGCTGAGGATAATTGTGGTATAGAATTTTCACTGTTGACCCTGTTAAGGTCATGTCCTAGTTTTTGACCTTTGATAAAAATTGCTATTTTGTTTTTAAAGATTTCAAGTGATAATGGCATGGCATTTTCGGTTTATTGCAGGTATTGAAATGACGATCATTTTGATACATAAATAAAGGTCATGGGATCAAAGTTCATGGTCACAGATGCAAAAGCATACCAAAATGGTTAATTATCTGCTAAACTATTAATTTTTTGTATAGGCATGTATATTAGAATATTATAGATATTGACATGATGGTCATTTCGAATCATAATCCAAAGTCATGGTATCATAGGTCAAGGTCCTAGATGCGCAGCAGCACACGCATACTGAAATGGTTAATAATTTGAAAAACTTATTAGAATATTGTAGCTAGTGATTTGATGATCTTTTTTATATATGACTCAAGGTCATATATTCAGAGGTCAAGGTCATAGCTGCATAAGACAGCTTAAATTGGTAATTATTTTGAAAACTATTAACTTTTTGTATAGGCATGTATATTGGAGTATAATAGATATTGATAACACAATCATTTTGATATATGGTTGAAGGGTACAGGATCAAAAGTCAAGGTCATAGCTGCATAAAAAACTTAAATTGTATATTATCTTTGAAATTATTAACTTGTTGTATAGGCATGTATATTGGAATATTATAGATAATGTTAACACAATCATTTTGATATATAGTTTAAGGGTACAGACTTAAAAGTCAAGGTCATAGCTGCATAAAAAACTTAAATTGTGAATTATCTTAAAATTATAAATTTTTTTGTATGAACATGTATATAAAAATATTGTAGGTATTGATATGATGATTATTATGATATATGATTCAAATCATAGGTTCAAAGGTCAAAGTCATAGCTACATTTAAAAAAACTGAAATTGTGAATTATCTTAAACATTATAATTTTTTGTATGGGCATGCATATTAGAATATTGTAGGTATTGATATGATGATTGTTTGATATATGATTCAAGTTTATTGGTTTGAAGGTCAAGGTCATAGCTGAATAAGACAGCTTAAATTGTTAATTATCTTAAAAACTATTAATTTTTTGTATGGGTATCCATTTGTATGGATTAAAATATTGTAGCTTTTGATATGATGTTCATTTTGATATATGGTTGAAGGTCATAGGTTCAAAGATCAAGGTCATAGCTACATGAAAAAAACTAAAATTGTGAATTATCTTAAAAATTATAAACTTTTTGTATGAGCATGTATATTAGAATATTGATATGATGATTATTTTGATATATGGTTCAATGTCATTGTTTGAAAGGTCTGCATAAGATGGCTTAAATTGTTGATTATCTTGTAAACTATAACGTTTTGTATAGGCATGTGTTTTAGAATATTGTAGGTATAGATATTTTGATCATTTTAAAATATGGTTGAATGTCATAGGTTCTTAGGTCAAGGACATAGCTGCATAACCATAATGAAATTGTTAATGATTTGGAAATTATTCATTGTACCATAGTTACTTTATGTATATAAGCTACTTGTTTATAAATGAAATGTGACTAGATATTTCTGATTAAGTATTGTGGCAGTTCTAAACTTGAGAAAAATTTTGAAATTTTCTGTAATTTATACATTATATATTGCACTTTGCAAAATATTTTGGACATATCCTCAAGTGAGCGTTAAGACCCATGGGCCTCTTGTTTTGTTTTCAGAGTGTTGACTTAGGTGACCCTAGCAGTGCCTATAGGACATGAATTGTTATTTTATTGAGATTTTTAAATGCCAAAGTTACATCATCCACACTTGATGAACTTTATGTTTTTTATTTATAGTAAAGCTGTTGAAGTCAATCTGTGTAAATTATTGAAGTTGTTGTGCCAATAATTCACAAAATTCCAAGTGTGGTGTCTTATATGGATTACTTAAATCCCACAGAATCATTTTTACCTGTGTATTACAATATGTAAAGAGAATTTCATTGTAGACTTCTCAGATGATACCTTATAGCTTCCTGTATGGAGTAGATGATTATAGTGTCAAATTTACATGTAAAGATAACAGGGTTCGATTCTTTAGATCCAACCTAAATACACTGACATAGGGCTTTGGATTGTTTAATGTATGGTGATCTCATCCTACCCTGAGTTCAGTACTTACAAGACAGAAATTGACTTAATACATACAAGAACTGATAAAAAAAAGAAAAATATTTACATGATGGAAAACTACAGAAGATGACAATGCCACATTAAAAAACTAATGTCATAATTATGACTTAGTTACAACTTTGTTATGTCATAAATGTGACAAAGTATCTCATTAGTAAAAACTTTGTTAATTACAACTTAAATATCTTATAATTATGACTAAGTATCTTATAATTATTATCTTATAATTATGAGTTAGTATCTTATAATTATGACTTAGTATCTTATAATTATGACTTAGTATCTTATAATTATTATCTTATAATTATGACTTAGTATCTTATAATTATTATCTTATAATTATGACTTAGTATCGTATAATTATTATCTTATAATTATGACTTAGTATCTTATAATTATTATCTTATAATTATGACTTAGTATCGTATAATTATTATCTTATAATTATGACTTAGTATCTTATAATTATTATCTTATAATTATGACTTAGTATCGTATAATTATGACTTAGTATCGTATAATTATTATCTTATAATTATGACTTAGTATCGTATAATTATTATCTTATAATTATGACTTAGTATCTTATAATTATTATCTTATAATTATGACTTAGTATCGTATAATTATTATCTTATAATTATGACTTAGTATCTTATAATTATGACTTAGTATTATAATTATTATCTTTAATTATGACTTAGTATCGTATAATTATGACTTAGTATCTTATAATTATTATCTTATAATTATGACTTAGTATCGTTAATTATTATCTTATAATTATGACTAAGTATCTTATAATTATTATCTTATAATTATGAGTTAGTATCTTATAATTATGACTTAGTATCGTATAATTATGACTTAGTATCTTATAATTATTATCTTATAATTATGACTTAGTATCGTATAATTATTATCTTATAATTATGACTAAGTATCTTATAATTATTATCTTATAATTATGTTAGTATCTTATAATTATGACTTAGTATCTTATAATTATGACTTAGTATCTTATAATTATTATCTTATAATTATGACTTAGTATCTTATAATTATTATCTTATAATTATGACTAGTATCTTATAATTATTATCTTATAATTATGACTAAGTATCTTATAATTATTATCTTATAATTATGAGTTAGTATCTTATAATTATGACTTAGTATCTTATAATTATGACTTAGTATCTTATAATTATTATCTTATAATTATGACTTAGTATCTTATAATTATTATCTTATAATTATGACTTAGTATCGTATAATTATTATCTTATAATTATGACTTAGTATCTTATAATTATTATCTTATAATTATGACTTAGTATCGTATAATTATTATCTTATAATTATGACTTAGTATCTTATAATTATTATCTTATAATTATGACTTAGTATCGTATAATTATGACTTAGTATCGTATAATTATTATCTTATAATTATGACTTAGTATCGTATAATTATTATCTTATAATTATGACTTAGTATCTTATAATTATTATCTTATAATTATGACTTAGTATCGTATAATTATTATCTTATAATTATGACTTAGTATCTTATAATTATGACTTAGTATCTTATAATTATTATCTTATAATTATGACTTAGTATCGTATAATTATGACTTAGTATCTTATAATTATTATCTTATAATTATGACTTAGTATCGTATAATTATTATCTTATAATTATGACTTAGTACCTTATAATTATTATCTTATAATTATGACTTAGTATCTTATAATTATTATCTTATAATTATGACTTAGTATCGTTTAATTATTATCTTATAATTATGACTTAGTATCTTATAATTATGACTTAGTATCTTATAATTATGACTTAATATCTTATAATTATTATCTTATAATTATGACTTAGTATCGTATAATTATGACTTAGTATCTTATAATTATTATCTTATAATTATGACTTAGTATCGTATAATTATTATCTTATAATTATGACTTAGTATCTTATAATTATGACTTAGTATCGTATAATTATTATCTTATAATTATGACTTGGTTCTTATAATTATGACTTAGTATCTTATAATTATTATCTTATAATTATGACTTAGTATCGTATATTATGACTTAGTATCTTATAATTATTATCTTATAATTATGACTTAGTATCTTATAATTATTATCTATAATTATGACTTAGTATCTTATAATTATGACTTAGTATCTTATAATTATGACTTAGTATCGTATAATTATTATCTTATAATTATGACTTAGTATCTTATAATTATTATCTTATAATTATGACTTAGTATCTTATAATTATGACTTAGTATCTTATAATTATGACTTAGTATCTTATAATTATTATCTTATAATTATGACTTAGTATCGTATAATTATTATCTTATAATTATGACTTAGTATCGTATGACTTAGTATCTTATAATTATGACTTAGTATCTTATAATTATGACTTAGTATCTTATAATTATTATCTTATAATTATGACTTAGTATCTTATAATTATGACTTAGTATCTTATAATTATTATCTTATAATTATGACTTAGTATCGTATAATTATTATCTTATAATTATGACTTAGTATCGTATAATTATTATCTTATAATTATGACTTAGTATCTTATAATTATGACTTAGTATCTTATAATTATTATCTTATAATTATGACTTAGTATCGTATAATTATTATCTTAATTATGACTTAGTATCGTATAATTATTATCTTATAATTATGACTTAGTATCTTATAATTATGACTTAGTATCTTATAATTATGACTTAGTATCTTATAATTATGACTTAGTATCTTATAATTATGATTCAGTTATACATTTTATTTACAACATATCTGTGTCATAACTGTGAGATACTACGCCATAATTACAAAAAAAGATTTGATATATTCACAAAGTCGTGATTACAAAATAAAAAATTGATTGATTTATTTAGAAAACATTTTGATTGTTGCATGGGGAGTAAAAGAAGTCTTTAAATCATGGGAAAATCTATCTAAATACAACATTTGATGAAGATTATATCACGAAAGAAGGACCCAAATGGGAAACTCGTTTTTTTTGCTCTTGTCAAACTTATTCCGCCCATCTGGAGTTCTAAATGTGGCATATGAATAGATAAACCTGTCTAAATGGTAAAAAAACATTTTAGGGTAAATGAGCACTTTTAACCTCAACATACCTCTAACATTTAATAATCGGGATTTGGGGTGTCATCCTTCTGAGCTCTTGTTAGCCATTCTACCCGTCAAGAATTCAAAATGTTGAATTTGAATAGATAAACCAATGATAGAACGGTCAAGATAGTGAAACTCATTTTACAAACTATGACAACTTAAACCTTACTGTATCTCTAACATTTCCAATCAAGATTGGTAGTGTTAACTTTAAACTTCAATAAGACCAGTTTTATCCATCTAGAGAAAGTGACACTCTAAGAACTCCTCAAAGATATAACTTTCTGATTTCTAAATCATAATTACGAGATACTAAGTTGTTATTATGAGATACTAAGTTGTAATTATGAGATGATAAGTACTAACTTTAAAAACAATCTTTGAAGTGCTAATGCACTTGCCTTTAATGTTTTAAACATTACAGAACACTGAGTTTATTATAAAGGTACTTTAATTACAGCAGAGTTCTGCTACAATATTTGACCAAGGTAAAACAAACATTGGTGAGGTACTTACCTAGAGTTTAAAGACTACACCATTTAGCTACTGCTAGTAAAGGATCTGAATCTGAATTGAACAAGCATTCTGAATGAATTGCTTATTAAGGCAATACCGAGTCCCACACCAATAAATGGAAAACTAAGAACATTTTTGAATGACATTTACAAGAGTTTGTACAAAGGATACAGCTAGTGTATAAGGATATAGAGACTGAAATCACATGATTGTCTAATCTCCCACTCACCTTTACACTGAAAAATAGCCAATTAATTGAATACTTTGAACAATTGACTTTTATCTTGCAAGATTTTGACAAAGAATACAGTGTATTAAGATAAAAAATAATTTGTTTGAACATTTCCTCTCCATTTCCTTTATAATGAAAAAAGGCAATTTCCTCAAAAAAGTAGATAAGAGAAAACTCAACTTTGTCCTTAACAAAATGATAAAAATGGTGTCTGCTGAATATTAGTTCAGAGCCAAAGCCCTTAATTTTAAGGACTAGAACAAATCTTAATTTGTAACTCATTATGGTTGACTCACATACCAAATTTTAGATCAATTTTTGCAAGAAAATACAAAGAAAAATTTCTCAGTTGAATGTCCTGAATTTGCAAATGGTATAGAGCATATTTTGACTTTCAAGTTGCCTTATCTTGTTAAATATGGAGGTATTTTAATGATGTTTGGTCAAAAACTTTTATAGCTACAGACCCAGCAATAAAAACCAACAAAACTATACACCAACAATTCCACATTATGTAAGTGTAGTTTATTACCCATGGTTCAGCATAATATCCAAGTGTATTTATTACCCATGATTCTTACAAGTCAAATTTTAATTATAGTTTCACATTACATCTGTGTATGGTGTGTAAAAACTATCACCATGGTAATTATCATAAATTTTATAGAATTATGTCACTGTAATTATCTCTGTCTGACTCGCTACAAACAGGGAGGTAACACTGATATAATCATATTTTAATTTTTCAATAAAAACAAAAATGTCCACATAAATTGTGGTTTATTTTATGCTTTTATGTAATTACTTTAGGATTTAGTTCACAATACTTGAGAGGTTAGTTCATATTAGATTTGTCTCCAACAGTGAAACTAACATATTCCCATAACCTTTTAACCCATTTAAAACATTTTATACGGAATTTGTATATCTGTTTACTATTAAAAGAAATGTATGATTTCTGTGACAATTTTCTGATGTTTTTAAAATAAAATCTAGCTTTTTTTCAAACACTTTGCCATGAGCTCACTTATAACCTGTTCAGTATGTTCCTAATACTTATGTCATTTAAGGCTTCCTCAGTTTTTTGCTTAACACCTTTATAATGCCAAAATCAAACTGGATAAGTGGTGGCAGAAAATCTGAGTTTTATTTTCTGATTTACAAAATAGTGTTTTGCAAAAATTGCATTTCATAAACAATACAGAATATACACATACTTTTGTTTTCCTTCAGGAGAAAGATATTTTTTAATTGACACATGAAGTGCTATTTATTCAGAATTTTCAGACATCATTTTTTCATTAGTAATCAATAATCAAATAAGTGATATTACATAATATTTAATGATATGACGAAATAGAATTAGTGATATCATTTAATTGAGTTAGTAATATCATAAAATACTAAACGCATAGTAAAAATGTGCCCCATATTGTTAAAACAGCGTGAAAAATGATATTACTTTGACACTGTCATTTACCACACCCGTTCTGAATTAAATCTTAAAACACCAAAATCTTGTAGCCAACATTCTTTGTATATAAACTTTACAGTTTCTTATCTGTCGGAAGAAATTTATTTTATAACAAAAGGCTCATTAGGACTTTAAACTACTCCACTTAGAGACCTTCAACACCAAATGGTTCCATTTGGCTCAGTAGTTTCAGATATGAAGATTTTCAAAGAATCAGCTACTTTAAAGCAGCTTATTTGTATATTCTGTTAATTAACGGTGTAGCTAGCTAGACAGGAGGTGCTTATCCTTCAGGAGCGCCCGGCCTCAATCCTTGATGGAAGTTCACATTATAACTAAATTGGCCAGTTTTCTAAGTTTTTACTTTGTTTTTTGGGATTGTGATTTGGACATGGACAAGTATGTTTGAGTTTTATTATTACAAGCTAATTAGCACTTTTCGACATATGGCAATGGCAGCCATCTTGCATGCTGCAAGAAATTTAATTGTGAAAACTTAAAAGTACTACCCCTAGGGACTTTGCATGCCAAATAACTCTTTATATATCAAAATTGAATTAAATCAGTTGATAAATAAACCTGTAATGGTCATTTTGCATGCTTCAAGATATTGATTTGTAAAAACTTTAAACTACTCTACCTTTTGACTTTCCATATCAAATTTGGTTCCATTTGGCCTAGTAGTTTCAGAGTAGAAAATTTGCAAAGAACCAGCGGTTTATAGCAGCTTATTTGCATATTCTGCTAACATCGAGCTATTTATAAATATGAAGGGAAAACCCCATTTACAATGTTTGATGGCTATTTCTTAACTCTTTATATATCAAATTTGAATTAAATCGGTTGATAAATAAACCTGTAATGGACATTTTGCACTTTTTGCAATTCATAGCAATGTTGGCTATATTGGATGCTACAAGAAGTTGCTTGTAAAATTATTAAACTACTCCACATAAGACCTTTCATTCCAAATATGGTTCCATTTCGCCTGGAAGTTTCAGAGCAGAAGATTTTTAAAGAATCAGCTATTTACAGCAGCTTATTTGCATTAACCAATATTCATGAACTAACTATAAATGTCTCAGTGATGTTTACAAGGTTCAAAGCTTTAATCCTGTCTGACAATCCCTCAGTGTTGTTTACAATGTTCCAAGCTTTATTCCTGTCTGATAATCCCTCAGTGATGTTTACAATGTTCCAAGCTTTATTCCTGTCTGATAATCCCTCAGTGATGTTTACAATGTTCCAAGCTTTATTCCTGTCTGATAATCCCTCAGTGTTGTTTATAATATTCCAAGCTTTATTCAAGGTTCAAAACCTGATATTGTATTTTTACTTTATTTTACTTTATCATCTATCAAGTCACCTTGATATAATTTACTGAGTAACATACAAAGACAGAAATAAATATTTCTATATATATATATCTGTTCTAAACCTTACTATCATTGCAATGACATATATTACGTAATGCATACCAGTTAAATACATATCAGAAAGAAACAAAAAGCCAATGGGCCTGTTACACTCATCTGATATATAATGTCTAGTTGGAATGTTTAAGTTCGAGAATTAATCCACTTTATTGTATTATTAATTCCACTTTATTGTAGATTCATTAAATAATGAAACTGTGTATCTTTCATCAAAAAATCTTATTCTGTGAAAAATAAGTATTGCATAATATGCGAAAAGTAGTTCTTCAGTAAAAAAAGTCAACATTTAAGTCATTGCACTGAAAAATATTACAAAAAAGAAAATTGCTTCAAAGCTTAGTTCCTGTCTGACAATCCCTAAGCGATGTTTACAAGGTTCCAAGCTTTGTTTCTGTCTCACAATGCCTCAGCGATGTTTACAAGGTTCCAAGCTTTATTCCTGTCCGAAAATCCCTCACTGATGTTTACAAGGTTCCATGCTTCATTCCCATCTCACAATCCCTTAGCAATGTTTACAAGGTTTCAAGCTTTATTCCTGTCTGACAATCCCTCAGTGATGTTAACAAGGTTCCAAGCTTTATTCCTGTCTGAGGGACCAGTGATGTTTACAAGGTTTCAAGCTTTATTACTGATGACATGTCTGACAATTCCTCAGTGATTTTTACAAGGTTCCAAGCTTTATTCCTGTCTAACAATTCCTCAGCAATGTTTAAAAGGTTCCAAGTTTTATTCCTGTCTGACAATGCCTCAGTAATGTTTACAAGAATCCTAGCTTTATTCCTGCCAGAGTGACTTGTAATGTTTACAAGGTACAAAACTTTATTACTGTCTAACAATTCTTCAGTGTTGTTTACAAGGTACAAAGCTTTATTACTGTCTTACAATCCTTCAGTGTTGTTTACAAGGTTCCAAGCTTTATTCCTTTCTGACAATGTCTTAGTGATGTTTATAAGGTTCAAAACTTTATTCCTGTCTGACAATCCCTCAGAGATATTTACAAGGTTCAAAGATTTACTCCTGTCTGACAATCCTTCTGTGATGTTTACCAGATTCCAAGCTTTATTCCTGTCTGACAATCCTTAAGCAACATTGACAAGGTTCAAATCTTTATTCCTGTCTGACAATGCCTCAATGATGTTTACAAGGTTCAAAGCTTTATTCCTTTCTGACAATGTCTTAGTGATGTTTATAAGGTTCAAAACTTTATTCCTGTCTGACAATCCCTCAGAGATATTTACAAGGTTCAAAGATTTACTCCTGTCTGACAATCCTTCTGTGATGTTTACCAGATTCCAAGCTTTATTCCTGTCTGACAATCCTTAAGCAACATTGACAAGGTTCAAATCTTTATTCCTGTCTGACAATGCCTCAATGATGTTTACAAGGTTCAAAGCTTTGTTCTTGTCTGACAATCCTTCAGCAATGTTTACAAGTTTCAAAGCTTTGTTCCTGTCTGACAATCCCACAACAATGTTTACAAAGTTCCAAGCTTTTTTCCTTCTGATATTTGCCTCAGCGATGTTTATAAAATTCCAAGCTTTATACCTGTCTGGCAATCCCTCAGTGATATTTACAATGTTTCAAGCTTTATTCCTGTCTGACAATGCCTCAATGATGTTTATAAGGTTCCAAGCTTTATTCCTGTCTGACAATCCTTTAGTGATGTTTACAAGGTTCAAACATTTATTCTTGTCTGACAATCCTTAGGTGATGTTTACAAGGTTCAAAGCCTTATTCCATTCTGACAATGTCTCAGTGATGTTTACAAGGTTCAAAGCTTTATTACTGTCTGACAATCCCTCAGTGATGTTTACAAGGTTCCAAGCTTTATTCCTGTCTGAGTGACCTGTGATGTTTACAAGGTACAAAGCTTTATTCCTGTCTGATAATCCTTCAGTGATGTTTACAAGGTTCCGAGCTTTATTCCTGTCTGAGTGACCTGTGATGTTTACAAGGTACAAAGCTGTATTCCTGTCTGATAATCCTTCAGTGATGTTTACAAGGTTCCAAGCTTTATTCCTTTCTGAGTGACCTGTGATGTTTACAAGGTACAAAGCTTTATTCCTGTCTGATAATCCTTCAGTGATGTTTACAAGGTTCCAAGTTTTATTCTTTTCTGAGTGACCTGTGATGTTTACAAGGTACAAAGCTTTATTCCTGTCTGGTAATCCTTCAGTGATGTTTACAAGGTTCAAAGCTTTGTCCATCTGACAATGTCGCAGTGATGTTTACAAGGATCCAAGCTTTATTCCTTCTGACATGTCTGACAATCCCTAAGTAATGTTTACAAGGTTCCAAGCTTTATTCCTATCTGACAATCTCTGAGTGATGTTTACAATATTCCAAGTTTATTCAAGGTCCAAAACCTGATATTGTATTTTTCCTTTTTTTTAATTTATCATCTATGTAGTCATCTGGTTATAATTATTAAGAAAATATGAATTAGATTACTTAGTAACATACAAAGACAGAAATAAATATTTCTATATATATATCTGTTCTTAACCTTACTATCATTGCAATGACATATATTACATAATGCATACCAGTTAAATACATATCAGAAAGAAACAAAAAGCCAATAGGACTGTTACACTCATCTGATATAAAATGTCTAGTTGAAATGTTTAAGTTCCAGAATTAATATTAATTAGATTATTACAATGTCTAGATTATTATTATTTAGATTATTATTAACACAAGAAATTAAATCTACATGTCCAGAATTTTATAAATACTTGATTGGATTTGATTTAATGGGTTTTCATGTCCCAGACAAGAATATTTCACTGATATTGAGACATTACAAGCTATAGGTGAAGTGGCAGAGATTTTGACATTTGCAGTGTGCTTAGGCCAATGTGCAGGGAGGGTTCTTTAGCATGCCTTGCATGCAATGACATGAGGCATCAGTTTTCAAGGTCCTCCGAAGCACTTTTGACAAGTGCTTGGCCAAAGAACAGTTACTGCCAATTTTCAAGTCTTGGTCAGACCTGGCCAGGGTTTGAACCAATATCTCCCACATGAAGTAAGCACTCTAACAACTGAGCTACCATAGTGGTTTTACATATAATGGTAGTTGTTGAGATATAGCAATTTAAAGTTTATTTTATCAATACCATTATTACTTTTGACTTCTGGCATTAATGTTTGCATAGAAAAGTATGCATGTTTGCATATGCATGATATGTGTAAACATGTATTCCAAACAATAGTTGAAATACTAGCAAAAATCAAGATTAAACATAATTTTGACCCTAAATTTTCACTTTGGCTCATTGTAGAAAAATATAATTCTTTAAAATATCATAAACTACATGTACTTTGAAACACAGGTACATGGAGTCAAATATTCATTTTAACATTTTTTCATTCATTTGAAATCACCGTTTATCATTAAAATTAGCAAAAGTAACAAAACATTCAATTAAAAAAACCCCTTCACATATATATATATAAAATATGCATTCAAAGCACTAGGGTAAATAATTAGACTTTTTTTAAAGTTTAATTGAAGGAATTGTCAATTTTTAACCAGGTTTTCGTAGAAACCTGGTTCTTAGATTACCGAATGTCGGTGGGCGGGTGTGTGGGCGGGCGTCAAAAAATGGTTTCCGGATGATAACTTGAAAAGTAAATGACATTTTTGAAAGAAACTTGGCACATACATGTATTGTGATAAGATCTTGGTTGGGATTGCTTTTGGGATAAATACATCAAAGGTCAAGGTCACAGTTGCTTGGTCATTTCACAAAATAAGCAACCTCTAGCTATATCTTGGCCATATGTAAAGATAATGACATGGGGTTTTCAGTTTTCATATTTTCTAGCAATGCTGATGAAAATATAGCCAAAATCAAAGGTCAAGGTCATGACCTGCATTTTGACCTTTGTGTTTTCTGCACTAAAATGGCTATTGTTGCATGAAATTTACAATTTTTGGCATGAAATTGGCTATTTTTGATGACATTTAGACGTAGAATTCACTATTTATGGAATTTTAGTTTTGTAAAATGATTATGGTGGCAAAATATTTTGATGTTGACTATTTTTGCATTAAATTGGATATTTCCGAATATATTTAGGTGCAGATGCCACTATGGATCTTTTCTTAAATGATATTATATTGAAATAAAACACAACATTTAGATTTCTAAATAATTTGTCATAATTGCAATCTTTTAACATGTTCTGATGTATGATGCTTTTATATATTTATATATATATATATATATATATATATATATATATATATATATATATATATATATATATATATATATTTATATGATATATTAAATCTTAACCCATTACGGGTATCCCTTTACTATCAACCAGGTCCCTGCGAGACACATGATCACCCATAATTATTGTTTTATTGTTAACTAGGTACTTTTTCTCTCTGAAACCCCCTTCTCTGAAATAACAAAACCTGGTTTTCACGGAGTTTCTGTGACTCTTGTTCAAATATCACATCATTATTTTTCTCATATCATCAGTTCAGGAAAGTAGTTTTCTAAGAAATTTGCACTCCTAGGTCACCTTCACCTAGCTTTGTAGCCATGAACAAATAAAAACTACACTGGCCATATATACTTCTTGCCAAGTTTCAATGAAATCTAACCAGTCATTTCATAAAAGAAATTGAAAATGTATGTTAACAACACAATCCTGAGCTAAAAACTGCATATTAGGATACCCTCTTCCTCTGTGTGTGTTTGTGTGTGTGGATTCCTGAGGTACCAGTAGTGTTTTCACTTCACACCAGGTAGCTTTCTGATGTGATACTTCTGTCAGTCACTCTACACAAGCTATCTTCCTCTGATGTGATACTTCTGTCAGTCACTCTACACAAGCTATCTTCCTCTGATGTGATACTTCTGTCAGTCACTCTACACAAGCTATCTTCCACTGATGTGATTCTTCTGTCAGTCACTCTATACAAGCTATCTTCCTCTGATGTGATACTTCAGTCAGTCACTCTACACAAGCTATCTTCCTCTGATGTGATACTTCTGTCAGTCACTCTACACAAGCTATCTGTCTCTGATGTGATACTTCTGTCAGTCACTCTACACAAGCTATCTTCCTCTGATGTGATACTTCTGTCAGTCACTCTACACAAGCTATCTGTCTCTGATGTGATACTTCTGTCAGTCACTCTACACAAGCTATCTTACTCTGATGTGATACTTCAGTCAGTCACTCTACACAAGCTCTCTTACTCTGATGTGATACTTCTGTCAGTCACTCTACACAAGCTATCTAACTCTGATGTGATACTTCTGTCAGTCACTCTACACAAGCTCTCTTACTCTGATGTGATACTTCTTTCAGTCACTCTACACAAGCTATCTTACTCTGATGTGATACTTCTGTCAGTCACTCTACATTAGCTATCTTCCTCTGATGTGATACTTCTGTCAGTCACTCTACATTAGCTATCTTCCTTTGGTGTGATACTTCTGTCAGTCACTCTACACAAGCTATCTTCCTCTGATGTGATACTTCTGTCAGTCACTCTACACAAGCTATCTTCCTCTGATGTGATACTTCTGTCAGTAACTCTACACAAGCTATCTTCCTCTGATGTAGTTTTTCTGTCAGTAACTCTACACAAGCTATCTGTCTCTGATGTGATACTTCTGTCAGTCACTCTACACAAGCTATCTTCCTCTGATGTGATACTTCTGTCAGTCACTCTACACAAGCTATCTTCCTCTGATGTGATACTTCTGTCAGTCACTCTACACAAGCTATCTTCCTCTGATGTGATACTTCTGTCAGTCACTCTACACAAGCTATCTTCCTCTGATGTGATACTTCTGTCAGGCACTCTACACAAGCTATCTTCCTCTGATGTGATACTTCTGTCAGTCACTCTACACAAGCTATATGTCTCTGATGTGATACTTTTGTCAGTCACTCTACACAAGCTATCTTCCTCTGATGTGATACTTCTGTCAGTCACTCTACACAAGCTATCTTCCTCTGATGTAGTTTTTTCTGTCAGTCACTCTACACAAGCTATCTGTCTCTGATGTGATACTTCTGTCAGTCACTCTACACAAGCTACCTTCCTTTGATGTGATACTTCTGTCAGTCACTCTACACAAGCTATCTTCTTCTGATGTAGTTTTTCTGTCAGTCACTCTACACAGGCTATCTGTCTCTGATGTGATACTTCTGTCAGTCACTCTACACAAGCTTTCTTCCTCTGATGTAATACTTCTCTCAGTCACTCTACACAAGCTATCTTTCTCTAATGTAGTTCTTCTGTCAGTCACTCTACACAAGCTATCTTCCTCTGATGTGATACTTCTGTCAGTCACTCTACACAAGCTATCTGTCTCTGATGTGATACTTCTGTCAGTCACTCTACACAAGCTATCTTCCTCTGATGTAGTTTTTCTGTCAGTCACTCTACACAAGCTATCTTCCTCTGATGTGATACTTCTGTCAGTCACTCTACACAAGCTATCTAACTCTGATGTGATACTTCTGTCAGTCACTCTACACAAGCTATCTTCCTCTGATGTGATACTTCTATCAGGCACTCTACACAAGCTATCTGTCTCTGATGTGATACTTCTGTCAGTCACTCTACACAAGCTATCTTACTCTGATGTGATACTTCTGTCAGTCACTCTACACAAGCTATCTTCCTCTGATGTGATACTTCTGTCAGGCACTCTACACAAACTATCTGTCTCTGATGTGATACTTCTGTCAGTCACTCTACACAAGCTATCTTCCTCTGATGTTGTTTTTCTGTCAGTCACTCTACACAAGCTACCTTCCTCTGATGTGATATTTCTGTCAGTCACTCTACACAAGCTACCTTCCTCTGATGTTATACTTCTCTCAGTCACTCTACACAAGCTTTCTTTCTCTAATGTAGTTCTTCTGTCAGTCATTCTACACAAGCTATCTTCCTCTGATGTAGTTCTTTTGTCAGTTTCACTACATTTTAAGTTGTAGTGTAGCAGGTGCATGTACCATTCACCACACATGGCAGCTTCCTATGATATAGTCCTATGATATGATATATATCATATGATATATATGATATAGTTAAGATATTTTTAACATTTCACTTTACACTAGGTTGGCAAAGCAAAACAAGTATCCTCTCAAATCATATTCTATCAAAATTGACCTTTATTATACTTATACTTACCAACATCAGTTCTTTTGAGTGATGACTAACTCTGATGTGGTACTTTTATCAGATATTTCTTAGTTAGGTTTTCTTAGAGTGATGTTTGTATCATTCACTTAAAAAGTTAGGTTACCCTAATGTGGTGCATGCACCAGCTAGGTTCCTCTGACATGGTGCTTGCACTAGCTAGATTTCCTGATGTGGTGCTTGCACTAGCCAGGTTTTCCTGATGTGGTGCTTGCACTAGCTTCGGTACCCCGATGTGGTGCTTGCACTTGCTTGGGCATACTAATGTTGTGTTTGCACTAACTTAAAAGCTGGTGTGGTGCTTACAAAAGTTTGATTACCCTAAAGTGATGTTTGCAATAGCTTGGTTTACCTGATGTGGTGTTTGCACTATCTTGGTTACACTTTTTCAGTGATTTTTCTAGTTAGGTTACCCTGATGTTGTGCTTGCACTATCTTGGTTATCCTGAGTGGTGCTTGTACAAGCTTGGTTACCCTAACGTAGTGCTTGCACTAGCTTGGTTTACCTAATGTGGTGCTTGCACAAACTTGTTTTACCTGATGTGGTGATTGCACTAGTTTGGTTACCCTTTTGTTGTTCTTGTTCTAACTAGGTTTACCTAATGTGGTGCTTGCCAGGTTACCATTGTGTGATCCTTACACTAACTAGGTAACCCTATAGCACTTATCTTAGTTACCCTGGTGTGGTGTTTGCTCTAGCTTGGTTATCTTAATGTGATTACAGTTTGTACTGGTCTGAAACCATGTCTTTCATTTTGCTTGGTTCCTTGGGATAATTTATCTGAGGTATGTAACCAAGATTGATGGTATTCTTCAAACCTAGACAGATGGGCCATCTGCTCATCCAACACGTTTAGCTATTTATTTCATTTTGTTTTATTTATTTATTTTTTAAAATTATTTTTAATAGATAAATTATGAAAACGTGGCAGTGCTATTTTATACACCAGATATACAAAACTAATATAGTTATCTTGTTTAATCGACTTAGTAACTCGTTTACACAAGATAGTCATTTTTTCTAGTGTATAAAATGGCACTACCACGCTCTCGCAATAAATAATAAGCTTGCTATACATTAAGCAACAGGTCAAATATTTAAAGTTAAATCATGCACAGGTACTTGGGAACGGGTACCCCCCCCCCCCTTCCAGGATATATGTTTTCTGGGCAATTTAATAAAATTATCTAGACTTTTTTTTACTTTTAAATATTTCCTGATGATGTATCAACTATAATACAACACTTTTTACCCGAGTACGATCTGTTTTAAGAAAGTCAAAAAAATCGACCATATCACATCATAAAAACATAAGGTAAATCAGGAAATATAATTTTATTAAATTGCCCAGAAAACAAATATCCAGGAAGAGGGGGAACGTTACCCGTCCCCAAGTACCTGTGAAATCATGGTTGAAAACGCATCAACTTTTCCCAAAATCATTTTACTTTCGGTCTTCAATTTTATAGTATTACGTCTCATGTGTTTTGTGCGATATCTCAAAAGGATTCGACTCAAACATGAACATTACATCCCTTCAAAGTATTCTCCGCGGTTTGAAATACATAATTTCAATCTCTGAGCCAAGGGCTTATCGGGACTTTTAACGACGACCAGATAAAAACTTTTTTAAGTTTTTGAAATAGGAAGAAATCGCACGGGCCTAGCCTGTTAAAGTCACAGGTCGGTCAGATTTTGCTGCATCTTTTACGAACTCTGTGTCAGTCAGAAATTTCTTTCTCCACCACCGAACTGTCTCATAAGAAACCTTATCAGACCCATAAACTTCCCCAATTCAGTAAAAATCTGTATTACCGAATGATCTGCCAACTTTTATATTAGCTCTAATTTCTTCAATATCCTCAACCAGTTTCCTAACCATTTTTACAACAGTAGTGAACTACTGGCTATGTTTTTTTTTTTTTTTTTTTTTTTTGTGGAGCTGAAGACACGTGTTTATACTTTAGGAAAGGTAATGAATAGAGCTATCCAAGCGTATCATTAGCAACGTACTGTGATTGTGCAAAGCCTAACGTACACTACACATTACATGTCAAACTGGCAGCCTTCGTATATTTATGATAATTTTAATCTCAAATCTCGCGTAGTAGATTAACAAATCCTCGACATCCGCTTCTGGATAAACCTGATCAGGTTAATTATCATGTGTATAAGATAATCTAATAAGATTATCTAACTTATATAGCGTTGTTTCTGATCCACCTGTCACAAAGCAAACCAACCATTTCATGCGGCGTTCTATATCAAAAAGCCAGGATCTACCAGGAACTAACCCATTGCAGTAAATGCCTACATTCCAACCAAGATCACAAGCCAAAACACTCTGCACAACACACCTGTTAAATACTGGTAACATCATACGGTAAAATGTTGATAAATGGTGTTAAAGATTTACACTTCAAAAATATTAATTAATTCACGCTTCTTTTAACAAGATAATCCAAAATGGAACTCGGATAACCTTTAAGCTGAAATAAAGGTGCGTGCTGATATTTTCTTAAAGATTAATATAGCCTATTTACGTCATGTGTAGTCCAATCGTTAAGTTAGATGTCGTATTAAAATCATTATCTTTATCAAATAAAGGATAAACAAGTAAGAATGCACTCTGGTATTATATTTGTTTTCATATTCACCGAGTTAAGAAATGTTATCAATATTGTACAAGTGTATTTCCAATCAATTTTGTTTTTAAAAACTGATGAATGTTAATAAAAGTATACTAGCAGAAAAAAGTAACTTTGTATGATAAAAACAAATGAAAAAATTATTTTCAAATCAATATTCATGATTTTGTTTCAGAATTTCATAAGACATTTTCCATCAAAATCGATCTACACAGAATCTTTTCTAGGATACCGATTGTAATTACCTCGAAACCCAACAATACCGTTTATGTTCACTATTGGCTTTTATGCAGACAATGCATCGAACATCGGTAAAGTTAGCTACTAGTAACTCGCTACTAGTAGCTAGCTACTTGTAGAAGAAAAGTTAGCTACTAGTAGCCAGTTACTTGTGGAGGAAAAGTTAGCTACTAGTAACCAATTACTTGAACGATTAAAGATAAATACTAGTAATTATTTCTAGTTAAATTTATTTACTTATTTACTGATAAAAACAAATAAATGTTTTCCGTGTGTAATTTCGTCTTAATCACAGCTTTCGCAGATATTCCTTCCGCATAAGTTTTCTTGTAGCACGAATGTAGTACACAGATATTAAAAAAATAATTGTTTTACGTAACAATTAAAAAAATCTGCTGACATTAAACCTTTCATACACACACATACGCTTACGCAGTCCGACTAGGGGGGAGTAGTTTTTGGTGTAGATTTCTATGATTTTTCACATTCAGTGCGAGTAGCTGGCTATTTATTTCAAATATATTCAATATTAATTCACATCATCATCAAGGTAATTCAATTCTACATCTAATGATACCAAATATTTAGATATTACAGCCTTCATACGCACGCATACGCTTACGCAATCCGACTGGGGGTAGTTATTGGTGTAGATTTCTACGACTTTTCACATTCAGTGCGAGTAGCTGGCTATTCATTTCAGAGATATTCAAAATTTATTTACATCATCATCAAGGATATTCAATTCTGCATCTAATGATATAAAATATTAATACATTACAGCCTTCTTACGCACGCATACGCTTACGCAATCCGACTAGCGGGTAGTTTTTGGTGTAGATTTCTACGATTTTTCACATTCAGTGCGAGAAGCTGGCTATTTATTTCAAAGATATTCAATACTTATTTACATCATCATCAAGGATATTCAATTCTGCATCTAATGATACCAAATATTAAGACATTACAGCCCTTATACGCACGCATACGCTTACCCAATCCGACTAGAGGGTTGTTTTTGGTGTAGATTTTTATGATTTTTCACATTTAGTGCAAGTAGCTGGCTATTTATTTCAAAGATATTCAATATTTATTCACATCATCATCAAGGATATTCAATTCTTGCATCTAATGATACCAAATATTTAGACATTACAGCCTTCTTACGCACGCATACGCTTACGCAATCCGACTGGGGGGGTACTTTTTGGTGTAGATTTCTATGATTTTTCACATTCAGTGCGAGTAGCTGGCTATTCCTTTTTAAAGATATTCAATATTTAATCACACCATCATCAAGGATATTTAATTCTCCATGTAATGATACCAAATATTTAGACATTGAAGCTTTCATACACACGCATACGCTTACGCAAGCCGACTGGGTGTGTTTTGGTGTAGATTTCTATGATTTTTCACATTCAGTGCGAGAAGCTGGCTATTTATTTCAAAGATATTCAATATTTATTCACATCATCATAAAGGATATTCAATTCTGCATCTAATTATACCAAATATTTAGACATTACGGCCTTCATACGCATGCATACGCTTACGCAATCCGACTAGGGAATTGTTTTTGGTGTAGATTTCAATGATTATTTTACATTCAGTGCGAGTAGCTGGCTATTTATTTAAGGATATTCAATATTTAATCACATCATCATCAAGGATATTCAATTCTGCATCTAATGATACCAAATATTTAGACATTACTGCCTTCATACGCACGCATACGCTTACGCAATCCGACTAGGGGGTGTTTTTGGTGTAGATTTCTATGATTTTTCACATTCAGTGCGAGTAGCCGGCTATTTATTTCAAACATTCAATATTTAATCTCATCATCATCAAGGATATTTAACTCTCCATCTTATGATATCAAATATTTAGACTTAAGAGCCTTCATACGCACGCATACGCTTACGCAATCCGACTAGGGGGAGTAGTTTTTGGTGTAGATTTCTACGATTTTTCACATTCAGTGCGAGTAGCTGGCTATTTATTTCAAAGATATTCAATATTTATTCACATCATCATCAAGGATATTCAATTCTGCATCTAATGATACCAAATATTTAGACATTACAGCCTTATACGCACGCATACGCTTACGCCAATCCGACTAGAGGGGTGTTTTTGGTGTAGATTTTTATGATTTTTCACATTTAGTGCGAGTAGCTGGCTATTTATTTCAAAGATATTCAATATTTATTCACATCATCATAAAGGATATTCAATTCTGCATCTAATGATACCAAATATTTAGACATTACGGCCTTCATACGCACGCATACGCTTACGCAAGCCGACTGGGATGTGTTTTGGTGTAGATTTCTATGATTTTTCACATTCAGTGCGAGTAGCTGGCTATTTATTTCAAAGACATTCAATATTTAATCACATCATCATCAAGGATATTCAATTCTGCATCTAATTATACCAAATATTTAGACATTACAGACTTCATACGCACGCATACGCTTACGGAATCCGACTAGGGGATTGTTTTTGGTGTAGATTTCAATGATTATTTTACATTCAGTGCGAGTAGCTGGCTATTTATTTAAGGATATTCAATATTTAATCATATCATCATCAAGGATATTTAACTCTCCATCTAATGATATCAAATATTTAGACTTTAGAGCCTTCATACGCACACATACGCTTACGCAATCCGACAGGGGGGAGTAGTTTTTGGTGTAGATTTCTACGATTATTTCACATTCAGTGCGAGTAGCTGGCTATTTATTTCAAAGATATTCAATATTTAATCACATCATCATCAAGGATATTTAATTTCTCCATCTAATGATACCAAATATTTAGACATTACTACCTTCATACGCACACATACGCTTACGCAATCCGACTAGGGGGGTAGTTTTTGGTGTAGATTTCTACGATTTTTCACATTCAGTGCGAGTAGCTGGCTATTTATTTCAAAGATATTCAATATTTAATCACATCATCATCAAGGATATTTATTTCTCCATCTAATGATACCAAATATTAAGACATTGAAGCTTTCATACACACGCATACGCTTACGCAAGCCGACTAGGGGATGTTTTTGGTGTAGATTTCTACGATTTTTCACATTCAGTAGGAGTAGCTGGCTATTTATTTCAAAGATATTCAATATTTATTCATATCATCATCAAGATAATTCAATTCTGCATCAAATGATATCCAAATATTTAGACATTACAGCCTTCATACGCACGCATACGCTTACGCATTCCGACTGGGGGAAGTTTTTGGTGTAGATTTCTACGATTTTTCACATTCAGTGCGAGTAGCTGGCTATTTATTTCAAAGATATTCAATATTTATTCACATCATTATCAAGGATATTCAATTCTGCATCTAATGATACCAAATATTTTGACATTACAGCCTTCATACGCACGCATACGCTTACGCAATCCGACTAGGGGGTTGTTTTTTGGTGTAGATTTCTATGATTTTTCACATTCAGTGCGAGTAGCTGGCTATTTATTTTAAAGATATTCATATTTATTCACATTATGATCAAAAATATTTAACTCTGGGTCTATTGATATCACCTGTTTGGAATATACGAGTATATTTGTATACACCATCACAGTGCCAAGGATCGGGATTGAATGTGGATGAAAGTACTGACGGTACTTAGATGCGAGTTATATGAATGTGCATGAAGTAACATCCTTAAATGCTTACATTATCAAAGAGGAGGGTACGTTTTGTATTAAATTTTTATCATTTTATTCGGTTTATTGCTCTAAGAGCAATTAGCATGTTTTTGTCGTCCCGTTTGGTAATTTTGCAACAGTCGGATGTTTACTGGTTAACCGCCCAAAAAATCTAATTGAAAATGTAGTACGTTATGTTACCTTCATTTTGTGAAAAACAATTAAATTAACAAATTATTTTTTTTATAATTTAATGTTAATTTGTTAAGAAAATAAAATTATCATTGAAAAAAAATAAAGCATTAGGCAAGATCTCGAAAACTTTGGGCGAGCTCACAGTAGAACAATCAGTAGGTAGCGACACAACCATGATTCACCACTGTCGGTCTGTGTAAGCAAAAGTGAATTGTTGTTAACATAAATATACACTAGCTGGTTATGATGATGATTAAATTGCCATGCAGATAATCGATAAATGTGAATGACATTGACCACAGAAAAAACAGGAATCCGAAAAATAGATAGTGCTTGCGTATAAATTTTCAAACGTTGGAAGAAAAAGAGAATTATTTAACGAATGTTACCATCAGAGAACCTTATATGTTTTGTCTGCCTTTTTTAGCTTCAATGTCTTTTTAACTATTAATATTATTGAATTTATTTTTTCTTTGACCATCATTTTGTAAATTAAAAATTGTGTTTGACATGAACACCTGAAGATTCTTACTGTATATACAAAAACAATTAAAAAAATTACAGATTTATTAATGGATCGATTTGGTTCACATTGTAAGTAGAAGTCTAGCTGTTTAACATTGTTTTCTAAAATAAATATTATGTTGACCCATTTTTCTGGTGTTATTTAAAGTCTACAATTTGAAAAATTCCGATATTAACCAAGCAAAAGTAAGTAATTACTAGTAGTGAGAAATATCCTCGGATGCTAAGATAGCCACAGTTACTTTAAATAAAACAACAGATAAATGGCAACTACAGATTATTTTTCGTGCGATTTAGTACATATTTTTTAATTTTAAATTCCT
Source organism: Tegillarca granosa (assembly GCA_029721355.1). Lineage (NCBI taxonomy): Eukaryota > Metazoa > Mollusca > Bivalvia > Arcoida > Arcidae > Tegillarca > Tegillarca granosa. Next base: position 74,694 of record JARBDR010000916.1, on the reverse strand, counting down.
TCTTTACTAAATATTCTGAATATGTAAGTCTGGAGTTACTTTTGTCATTTATTTTAAAATGCTCTTTTTCTGGCCAAAGTTTAAGATATTTATTTCGAAAAACCTTGTTTGATGAGTATAAAAATTGTGTCTGACTTTTAAAGCATTTCATAAACTTGATTTCATTCACAAAATTAATCAGGATGACAACAAAGCCATTACTAGCTGATTATGATGTACAGAAACAGCAGCCAAAATTCTCTTCCGTGTTCACAAAAGAAACGTTTTTTCTCCTCCTCTGTTTTTACAAACAAACACAACCGCAGAGAGAGAGAGAGAGAGAGAGAGAGAGAGAGAGAGAGAGAGAGAGAGAGAGAGAGAGAGAGGTGTCTTTATTTTACAGTTTGTTTATTCTTCGAAACTTAGTAACCCGTTTCTTGCAATGCCCTTCTAGGTCAAGGCCAAGGTCATTAACTTTAGCCCCCCCTCTCTCTCTCTCTCTCTCTCTCTCTCTCTCTCTCTCTCTCTCTCTCTCTCTCTCTCTCTCTCTCTGCCAATTATTAATACAATTAAAAGAAAATTATTTTTTTTACAATATTTTATGATTTTATAACAAAGATGCTGATCTTTCTGGTTTTGAAGAATTTCTGTTTGATGATTAGGCTTAATTTAAAGTCGCAATAACCAAGATTTTTTAAAAGATATTTTGCTACAAAATTTTATTGTTTTATGACTTCGATCACTAACATTTGTTAAAAAATAATGTGAATTTTTTTTTTAAATAAATGATTTTAACTAGAGATTACAAATCGGGTGAACGCATCAGGCCCATTGGATCTCTTCTTTTATATGCATTGCAGAAGTACTATAACCAACAAAAAAGGATTGTTTTCAATTATTGAAACATTTGTGGCAATTTAACAATTACTACTATTTCAATCTTATTTATTCATCCAGATTCATCCAGCGCGGCTATCAGTACACTATGCACTTTGATTACAAATCCATACCGGTAACTCGGCAGTGTGTAAGCGTATATGTGCATAACAAGACTTAAATGTCTAAATATTTGGTATCATTAGATGCAGAATTGAATATCCTTGATGATGATGTGAATAAATACTGAATATCTTTGAAATAAATAGGCAGCTACTCGCACTGAATGTGAAAAATCGTAGAAATCTACACCAAAAACTACCCCCCCAGTCGGATTGCGTAAGCGTATGCCTGCGTTTGAAGGCTGTAATGTCTAAATATTTGGTAACATTAGATGCAGAATTAAATTTCCTTGATGATGATGTGAATAAATATTGAATATCTTTGAAATAAATAGCCAGCTTCTTGCACTGAATGTAAAAAATCATAGAAATCTACACCATAAAACGCCCTCCCCTAGTCGGATTGCGTAAACGTATGCGTGTGTATGAAAGCTTTAATGTCTAAATATTTGGTATCATTAGATGCAAATTTTTTAATTGTTACGTAAAACAATTATTTTTTTAATATCTGTGTACTACATTCGTACTACAAGAAAACTTATGCGGAAGGAATATCTGCGAAAGCTGTGATTAAGACGAAATTACACACGGAAAACATTTATTTGTTTTTATCAGTAAATAAGTAAATAAAATTAACTAGAAATAATTTATTGTATTTATCTTTAATCGTTCAAGTAACTGGTTACTAGTAGCTAACTTTTCCTCCACAAGTAACTGGTTACTAGTAGCTAACTTTTCCTCCACAAGTAACTGGCTACTAGTAGCTAACTTTTCTTCTACAAGTAGCTAGCTACTAGTAGCCAGTTACTAGTAGCTAACTTTACCGATCTATGCATCGAATCCTTTTATACCCAACATGTGTGTTAAAAATGACTACGAATCATGTTCCAGATGTAAAATAATGCACAGGACAGTTGAACCAACGTCAATGGTAGATTTTACAACTGACGTAGACGGCGTTCCATAATATCCCAAACATACTTATAGACGATAGATCATGTGGTAATGAAGGTTAGGGTATCACATTCTGTCGACTTAGATAGTCAGTTGGAACCAGGTTTCATCAATGATAAAATGCGCCACCAGTTAGTAAAGCGTAAAAGTCTCATGCACCAAACAAGACGTGCATTATGGTGACGCTTTTGGAGAATTGGGCGGATAGCTGGAGGTTTTGGATTAATGCGGCGGTCACGTAGACGATTTCTGAGGGTTCTTGCACTTCAATGATTCTCCGTTAATTGGGGAATGGTTTTTGATGTGAAAGTTGTAGTTGGGTAACGATACCTCAGATGCTGCAGGGCATTATCCTAAAGCAATGATGTTATACACGGGCGACCCTGATCTTCAGTGGTCTCTGGTGTTATCAAATTGTTTTAAACATTGCCATAATGCATTAAAAGCGTTGATCGACTTGCAGCAACAGTACGGACAACTTCAACCTCAATTATTTTTACAATTTAAATTGTTTCTGTTTTGTTCGGATACAAATAATGACGCAATAATAACAACATCCTAAAGTTTTGACAAAACAATATTCCTTTGGCAGACAAAAATGCATTTAATGGTTATGGACAGCAAATCTCTTTCACAAGAGCCATTCATCCGTGAAGTTGTTTTGGGATTTAATACATATTGTATATACATCATATATAGGTTCAAACTCCTGATATAACTTTTCTTTTTAAATGTTCACAGTTTCTTTTTTCCATTAATATATTGTATGTATCGAGCCTTAGTTAGTACATGTTTATACCTTAGCGGCTAGGATCAAGGGTTTTGTTCACAGAATACGAAAAAAATAAATAGGAAAATAGTAGAATGGCCTCATAATGTGAAACATTCGAGGAAAGTGAAAATATTATCCAAATCTCACTAATATCTCAGTCTGAAATAACGTATGTTTTGACGTCAACGTAATAAAAATATAAAGATTAACAATGAAACAATAATGTATAAAGAATACGTATTTCAGAAGCAGTATCGTATCTCGTTAAAAGATATAATAGACGAAAACCAACAATTACTGACTTTCCTAGAACATAAAAGTCTCATTAATTCAATTAAACAATGTATTAAACACTAAACATACATTAAAACAATATTATGGCAATAAATCAGTTTATACCGTTGGCCTTTTCACTTACAAATACTTTTTAAATCTAAAAACATGGTGCTATTAAGACAAACAAAATACAGACAGTGAAATAAAATGGAAATTAGAATATAACATAGGAGATAAAGAATGGAAAATTTTCAACAGCATACTCCTTTTTACCACCAAAAATACTTATCTCCAATGGTTTCAGTATAGAATAAAAATAACATTTTAGAAACAAATATTTGCATACGTACAGATGATAAATGTGAATTTTGTAGCACATTTACGGAAAATCGTACATTTGTTTTTGGGAATATCAACATGCTTATAATCTTTGGTAGAAATTAAATTTCACCGATTGAACTATAATAATATCGTTGGAAAAAATAAGATTAAGCAAGTTGGGAAAATCAGAAATTTTTTAAAGGTATTACAGTGTTTTAAATTGATTATTACTATATATGCATAGGAAAATTCAAGCAAAATAAAAGTGTAAAAATAGCCTTAAGTAATAAATTATTTAAAAATTTAGAATACATGTTTAAATTGATACATCATGAGCTAAAAAAAACATAACATCTAGATTGCTTGTATTTTTCTTCATTATTAATTTGCTTTGGATATACTGCAAGAGAAATGATGTGCTGAATAACCACGCAGTTAATAGTCTTGAATACTAGTATATTGTAGTACTTAGGGATCTGTATTATATTTATGTTTGAACCATGATATTACCTGTTTGCTTTACACTATATGTGTGTGTGTGTGTGTGTGTGTGTGTGTGTGTGTGTGTGTGTTCATTTTTTGTGTGGTTATTGAACCAAAATTCTGTACGATTCATATTTTAACTAAAAACGGGACATAGCTTAATCGCTAGATCGCATCTGGTTCCATAAGTATAGAATTTTATTATTATATTATTATTATTATTAATTTTATTATATATATGAATTCGGAACCTTTCTAGAAATTCCATTCCGTTTACTAAGTCCTACTTACACAAGTAATGTTACTTGTGTCGGTCGTCTGTTTACTACTAATATGCCATTCAATTCATATCTGAGGTTGATACAGATCTAACCACCATGGAGCCTTTGAATTCAGGCTGATGCAATTCGTGTGATCTGTAATTACGTTGTTACAGGTGTATTCTCTTCAAATATTTACCTTGATCATTAATCTCTAACGGATGAATTATAATCAGTGAGTATAAGGTCTAAATGACTAGTTTTCTTTTAAAGTATAAATGTATACATGTAAAATATCACACAACATCTTGTCTTCTTTGACTTCTATGTCTTCACGAGTTGTTGCTGTACTGATCGATATGATATTGCCGAGTAATTTTTAGCAACAAACGCAGGGTGGTTGCTGGAAAGAAAATTTAATGCAAATATGAAAATTCTATTAATTAAGTTTACATTTAGAAAAAAATATTATTATCATTTTTTATCATTTATTTATTTATTTTTTGTGCAAAAACTAATGACACAAAAATTGCAAAGCTGAAAACTTTGAAGGACAGACAGTGACAAAAAAGCATGATCCCATATCTATCTATAGGGGACGTGATTATTAAAACCATTCCAGTCCATTCCCCATGGCCTTTTTTCTCTATATATACCAATGCCTACAATACTAGAAGGTATTTTGCTAATTAGCACTTTTATTTTATAATATGCACAGATGCTGACACTGTTGTGTCATATATAATTCCAATGATTCTTAGGGTATTAATGCGCACTTGTCCTATCACTGTTGATATTGTGCATCAATTCTTATAAACTTTTGACAAATAGTTTTCGAGATTTACTCCGAACAATTTCCAATTAAAGTTTGTATTTTGTAGATTGCATGAAACCTATAAATAAATAAATAAATAAATAAATAAATAAATAAATAAATAAATTTGACATGACAATCATTTTGATATATGGTACAAGGTCATATGTTGAAAGGTCAAGGTCACAGCTGCAGAAGAAGACTTAAATTGCTAATTATCTTGAAAACTATTAACTTTTTGTATAGGCATGTATATAAGAATATTGTAGGTATTGACATGACGATCATTTTGATATATGATACAAGGTTATATGTTGAAAGGTCAAGGTCACAGCTGCAATAGAAGACTGAAATTGCTAATTATCTTGAAAACTATTAATTTTTTGTATTGGTATGTAAACTAGAATATTGTAGGTATTGACATGATAATCATTTTGATATATGGTTCAAGGTCATATGTCAAAAGGTCAAGGTCACAGCTGCAAAAGAAGACTTAAATTACTAATTATCTTGAAGACTACATATTAACTTTTTGTATAGGCATGTATATTAGAATATTGTAGGTATTGACATGACAATCATATACTGAAATTGATTAATGATTTGAAAATTATTTATTTCACCACAGTTACTGCATGCATCTTATAAATGAAATGTGAGTGGATATATTTCTGATTAAGTTTTGTTGAGAAAACTTTTAAAGTTTCTGTACTTAATATATTGCACTTTGAGACCAATATTGGACATATCTTCAAGTGAGCGTTAGGGCCCATGAGCCTCTTGTTTAAACTTGATTTCCAATATATGCATATGTAGATATATGGGCCCCTGAGGTGGGGCCAAGAATGGCCCGGGGGCCTTTATTTGTACATACCTGGTAAAGAGACTTGAGCTGATGTTAAATGCCAAATATGAAAGCTTTGTGCCTTACAGTTTCAGAGAAGAACATTTTTAAATTTGATTTCCCATATATGCATATGTAGATATATGGGCCCCTGGGGTGGGGCCAAAAATTACCCAGGGGCCACCATTTGTAAAAAAACCTGATAAAGGAACTTGAGCTGATGTTAACTGCCAAAATGTCAGCTTTAGGCCCTGCAGTTTCAGAGAAGAAATTTTTAGCTCACCTGAGCCGAAAGCTCAGATAAGCTATTGCTATCCATCTTCGTCCGTCGTGCGTCGTCCGTTGTGCGTAAACTTTTTACATTTTAATCTTCTCCCCCAAAACCACTTGGCCAAATTTAATGAAACTTGGTAACCATCATGCCTGGGTGAAGCCCTTTCATATTTGCACAAATAAAGGAGTTATGTCCCCTTGGGGCCCCATAAGGGGGGAAATAGTGAAAAACTTTGAAAATCTTCTCCTCTGAATCTACAAGAGATATACCTTAGTTATTTCATTTATAACATCCTTAGGTCATCTTTTTTTCAGATTTGCACAAATGGTAGCCATGGGGCTCAAAATAGAGAAATTGTTGGGCACTGAGTGGGCAAATTGCAAAAAATTATTATAATAATATAATATATAATATATATATAATATATTTGTCACTATATCTTGAAAACTATTAACTTTTTGTACTAGCATGTATATTAGAATATTGTAGGTATTAACATGACGATCATTTTGATATATAATTCAAGGTCATATGTTATAAGGTCAAGGTCACATCTGCAATAGAAGACTTAAATTGCTAATTATCTTGAAAACTGTTAATTTTTTGTTTAGGCATGTAAATTGGAATATTGTAGGTATTGACATGATAATCATTTTGATATATGGTTCAAGGTCATATGTTAAAAGGTCAAGGTCACAGCTGCAAAAGAAGACTTAAATTGCTTATTATCTTGAAAACTATAACCTTTTTGTATAGGCATGTCTATTAGAATATTGTAGGTATTGTGACAACGATCATTTTGATATATGGTACAAGGTTATATGTTGAAAGGTCAAGGTCGCAGCTGCAAAGGAAGACTTGAATTGCTAATTATCTTGAAAACTGTTAACTTTTTGTATAGGCATGTATATTAGAATATTGTAGGTATTGTGACAACGATCATTTTGATATATGATACAAGGTATAGTTGAAAGGTCAAGGTCACAGCTGCAATAGAAGACTGAAATTGCTAATTATCTTGAAAACTATTAATTTTTTGTATTGGTATGTCAATTAGAAAATTGTAGGTATTGACATGATAATCATTTTAATATATGGTTCAAGGTTATATGTGAAAAGGTCAAGGTCACAGCTGCAAAAGGATACTTAAATTGCTAATTATCTTGAGAACTATTAACTTTTTGTATAGGCATGTATATTAGAATATTGTAGGTATTGACATGACGATCATTTTGATATATGGGTCAAGGTCATATGTTGAAAGGTCAAGGTCACAGCTGCAAAAGAAGACTTAAATTGCTAATTTTCTTGAAAACTATTAACTTTATGTATAGGCATGGTTATTAGAATATTGTAGGTATTGAGATGACGATCATTTTGATATGTGGTTCAAAGTCATATGTTAAAAGGTCAAGGTCACAGCTTCAAAAGGAGTCTTAATAGCTAATTATCTTGAAAACTATAAACTTTTTGTATAGGCATGTATATTACAATATTTTAGGTATTGACATGACGATCATTTTGATATATGGTTCAAGGTCATATGTTCAAAGGTCAAGGTCATATCTACATAGGAATACTTAAATTATTAATTATCTTGAAAGCTATTAATTTCATGCATAGGTATGTATATTAGAATATTGTAGGTATTGACATGAAAATTATTTTGGTATGTTGCTCAAGGTCATATAAGTTAGAAGTTAAGGACATAGCTGCATAAGTATACTGAAATTGATTAATGATTTGAAAATTATTCATTGCACTACAGTAATACTTCATGCATATTATATAAGCTACTTATAAATGAAAAGTGAGTGGATATATTTCTGATTAAGTTTTGTGGGAGTTTTTAACTTGAGAAAACTTTTAAAGTTTCTGTACTTAATATATTGTTCATTGCACTTTGCAAACAATATTGGACATATCTTCAGGTGAGCGTTAAGGCCCATGGGTCTCTTGTTTAAACTTGATTTCCAATATATGCATATGAAGATATATGGACCCCTGGGATGGGGCCAAAAATGTTAAGGGGCTCAAGCTGATATTAACTGCCAAATATGAAAGCTTAAGGCTTCATGGTTTCAGAGAAGAAGATTTTCAAAGTTGATATATATATAACCTATAGTTTCAGAGAAGCTTATTTAGGTTTTTGCATTCTAGGTTGCTGTGACTTACTTTTGGTTGCCATGGAAACCAATTGTACAAATTTTCATCTACTCCTTCTAGGGATCATTCCTGCCAAGTTTTGTTAAAATTGGCCCAGTAGTTTCAGAGTTTTTGCTATTAACGGATGGACAGACATATGCACACACGCACACATGCATCATGCCATAAGCTCATCTGGCTTTAGCCAGTTGAGCTAAAAACCAGCAATCAATGACTAGTTGTAATTGTACATGTGTACTGGTACCAAAAATGGATAACCTAAATGTTAACAGTATCCAAACTAACTAAGGGCCAAAAACTGACAGGAAATGAAGCCAGAAAGGTTTTTAATTTTAACTGTAAATTGCTTCTTTAACTAAGTTCTTTATCTTTCTTATACACACCGTTGAGAAGATAAGTGTTCATAACACAGAAATATATGATGCAAGTACCAACAAGGTGGATAATACCGGTAGTCTGAAGTGTATGCTTATGGATCACAGTGTCTTTTTCAGCCCAAGTTTGAATAAAAGAGCAGATCTTTGCTGAGGGTCAGTAGTTTTCTTCCAGTACTCTAATTCCCCTAACAATAATCCCAGAACTGACTACCTTGATATAAATAAAAGTGTTGAATTCAAATTTAAATAATAACAAACTTTTAAATCTATAGTAACAACAGCCATCTTTGATGACATTGAATGTATAGTGTAGTCTTTCCATATCACATTTGGTTTAAACTAGTTTTGGTGCTGGGATTAGAGGAGATAGCTTTGTAATGCCTTAAACTTAGCTGGCTTTAGCCAGTTGAGCTAAAAACTACAGCTTTGTTAGTATAAAAATAATAACAAAATACAAATTTAAGTATGTATATAAAGTAGATTTTTATTGTGATATTTCTGCATGACGTCATAAAGTGGAAAAAACATTTAGCACTGTTTAGTTTGCAATTTCACATCAAAATCATTTATTTTATCTACCTCACTATTCTAATATTTGCCAATTTGCAAATTAGTCTTAAAAACTACACTCTGAACAAAAAGCTTTTTAAAAAAACAAAACAAAAAAATGCTGTTATTTTTACAAGCTAAAACTCAGTCCAGCTGACAGCATAAATGATCATAAACTAAATATCTAATCTAATACTTTAATAAAATTGTCTTAACAACTTTAAATGCTTATGTTGCTGATAATGGTGGTGATAATGATGGTGGTGATATATATAATGGCGTTTACATAATTACACAAATAATTTTTTCTATTTAGCACCTTCCACATATTAATCATCATACAAGCATTTGTTGCATTAGTTGATATTCTTTTCCATTATTTGCTTTAGTTATGCTTGAAATTATTTCATCTGAACTACCATAATTGGCATGTTCTTGATCTACCATAACCAGATCTTTTCATCACTAGCAATTTTATAAACATTCAGGTTAACTGGAATGTCTAAACTACATGAGTTGAACAAGTCTAAAACTGAGGTAACAAACTATGTTACAGCAGAGTGCTGAGGAGAGGAGGGTGTTAGGACAATATGAATGCAGCCATAAAGACACAAAATCAGGAACAAATCTAAAAGATAAAAAATCTGTAAATTGTTACAAGGGATAGGTATTTTTATAAACATGGTTTAAAACAGTCTTCATATCACAACAGATTAATATATTATTGGTGAAATATATAGAAAGACAGAATAGATAATTGAAATTCAAACTCTCATTTGTTTGCTGAAGATGATGACAACTGCTAAATTGTGAAATTACACAATAGTTTTGATATAAAACATGCATGTTCTTGGGACTGGTGACAAAATAAAATGCACTGAAAGAAAACAGGTAGGGGAGATAACTATCAGAGACAAAATGATGAGAAAGAAGTGTTAATCAAACAAGTATTTCTAAAGAAAAAGTTATATAATAAAATAACATTAATCAAATGGATACCCATGGTGCTGAAGGGCTTTGCATGTGTTACCATTACCTTTAATCACTCACCTAGACTAATAATCATCCTTTAAACTAGGTGTATAAAAATCACATAAAAACCTGAGGAAACCATTGGTCAATAAAAAATGTCTTCTTCATGTACTGTGTAATTTTTTTTACTGACTTAGAAATTTAAAACAGCCATGATTGATCATGTGATATAATTATGTGATAATGACTATATGAATTTACATACAAATGTTGGATGTTTGATAATGTATTAACATGTTTAAAGATCAATAGTTGACACAATTCATTGCATAACTAAATTCTGTATCTATATTAAAATATACTTGACAACACAGATATGGATGAAACAGTGGATGGCATCAGTGTTGTAAAGTCATAAATGATATGAAAGTCTAAAAGATTTACAGAGAGTCCACTAGATGGAGTCACCAGTTACAAAATTGTACATAAGGTCAAAGTGTAAAAGATTTGATGGAGCAGTAAATGACATCACTAAGATTACCAAGTACTGAAATCTGAAGTCTAAAAGAGTAACAAGAGTCTTAATTATTATTTAATTTTGGCCACATACAAAACAAAATACACAATAATCAATACATAATGCTATAGGTAGTAAAACATGCCGTTTAAGGACACCTGTTTATACATGTATATAATGTGTAGCTCATTTTTGTTCACATGTTATTTTTGCTTAAGTACCTAAGATAACCTTTGACCTTTACAGACAGTTAAAAGTCATGTTTACATTTAGCAACTAACAAACCAAAGCTAAAGTAAAAAGTAAAGAAAATATGAAAAACTATGATGGATGAAATACTTGTAGAATGAAATTTTAAACTGATATGTCACAAAAATCATTCATTGTTTCTCATCCTCCATTTACAGAAATACTGATTTACACAAATTCTGTGTAAGGTATATAATTTTTGATATACATATATTGGGATGTAAAACAAAAATTTAATACAATATTACAACTTTCTGAAATGTTGAGTATTTAATTAATGAACAGAAAGAGAAGTCCAAAGTAGTAAGTGTTAAATATATATAAACCAATCAAACACCACAATACAACAAATACCATGGCAGTGTATGGGGAGAAAATCGAATTTAAAAAAATTATAATAATCACTACTTTTAACTGAGAATGCATTTTGCCCACTGATGCACTCTTATCTAATAAGAATTAAAAGACTTTATGAATTAGGTAAATGCACTTCCAATTTCTATAAAAGATGCCATGTCAAAAAACATTTTTCAGATCTTTAGTAATGTTATTGCTACATACCTGATGTCAAATGTTTTGATGAAAAATTAATGACTGTCCTCTAAATGATCATGAAATTGTAACAATATGTTTTAAAAAAAACTTAAATGTATATATTTTTTTGCATTGAAGATGACCATATAGGAGATATAAATGAATTTCAATAATGCATCAAAGGTTACCAATGATGAATCAAGATATACCATAGCATACTCTGATGAACTACAGGGCATACTGTATGAGCCACAATATTCTCCTTGTACTAAAGGGCACACCTTGTGTGCTGGGAACACATTACCATCGGTAGTCTTGTCTTAATAATTTGTCAGATAATGTTTATGTGGATTAAAAGCAACACATAATTCTAAAGCAAGATTAATTTTACTGAATATATGACATGTTGTTTATATAGCATGTAGCATAAATGAAACCCAGACAGTCCAAAATAGCAATTTAATCAACCTTTTCTACTGACCAAACAGTTTAAACATTTAAATAGCTATTTAGACTCTACAGGGAAGAGGTTAAGTGTGGCAATATTTAACAAGATGATGAATTTTGTGCTGTCAGTCAGAAAATGATTAGAATAAAATTTTTAAAAATGATTTTAGTATCATTTTTAAATAAATGTTATAGGAATACGCTGCCTCAAAATATTTTATTTATAATCATAAGCAATCATTTATAACCATGTCTTAACTAAAACGTTTATTAAAATTTTAATAATAATAATAATAATATTAATAATGTGAGAACTCATTTCAACGAGAATGTATAAAATGATAGGTAACAAAAGTATGATTATGGAAGGTATGCATGACAACATTATTTTAATTACAATTATACAAAAATGTATTCAAATATGAAAAATTATTTGCAAATACAGTTTTTGTGAAAATTTTTCAAATGACTCTCCTTTCAACAATATATATAACATATAATATATACTGTACATATTAAAAACAAATTTTCATGGCAACAATCAACATTTTGGTAACAGACATGTGTAATATATAACTTAGACCTGTCACTTGACAGATGAATCATTTCTTAAGAAATGTATAAAACTGTACAGAGACAATTTAAACTGAATGATTTACTACATATATACATATTAAACATGAATTAAGCTAATCTATCTTACAAATAATTTACAAGTAGCCATGCTGCCTCAGAAGTCATTATCAACATTCCACATCAAATGAGATCTTTACTTGGAATAAGGTCAAAGATAACAGGAATAAAGTACAAAAAAGGAAGAAAGAAGTGTTCAGCAGCCATTTTGTAGTCTATTAATACTATCCAGCTAGCTTCCTCCATGAAATTTAATATCCTTTTATATTATCCAATCAAATAAAATGACACATCAAACTTTTCATATCCATGACAATGTTGAGGAAGCTGGATTTCCATAGAACCTAGCTATACACATCTGGTGAGGTAGGCATATTGTGTATTATGCAAAATACAGTGGAATATTGTATAAATATCATATCATCCAGTGACAACAGGTGTCAATTATATGCATATATGTAGTCATGTTATGTTTGCACACTATATAAAACAACACAACACAGAATTATTGCTGATTAAATTATCTTCAAATCACATTCAATCAAATTTCCAAACACCATGGCAATAAATGTTTCTCAAATTTTCATATGTTAAATTAAAACTATGATGAAGATAAATAAGTTCTCAAATTTTCATTTATTTAATAAATATCCACTGCAACCATCAATCAATGTTAATAAACCAATTATACTCCATTAAAATGCATCACTAGCCAATCAAATATTACTGGATAAATGTTAAATTTAAAAATATAAATTATGCATCATTGGGTTTCTTCTTAGATTTCATTTTTACAACATACATGTAATTGTAAAAATCAATATTTCTGTTGTTTATTTACTAGGGTGGTTCATTTTAAAACAAACTTGTATAAAGTAACATTGTTTTAACAAGAAATGTTCAGACCATAATTTATGTCTTGTATTTAAATATATTGTCTGTCTAGTGTGAATTTATTCTGTCAGGCATTATTCATATACATCAAGTTGCTATAGCAACACAAACTACATATATAAACTGTATCTCCATTGTTTATATAATGACCTATTGGAGATACATTTCTCCTGCCACTACATTTCTCCTGCCACTAATTTATGTAGAAAAGTCAACATCAGGATTTTTATGAACTGTTAATCACTAATAATCTTATTTCAGGAAATATTACTATAATGCAATGCCACTTAATCTACAACAGTTTTTTGAGAACATCATGATCTTGATTGACAATGTTTTGTAAAAACCCGTTAGTTCATCCATTTACGACAGTTCCTTGCTCCACAGCAACAAGGAATCTTGTGTTGTTCATCTTCAAAGTCAAACTTGTAATCATAGGTCAGCTGCAATAATATGAAATAAAAAAGAAATTGAAACGCTTGTAAAGATGAAGAAACATGAATCAGAAAATTACAAACTATCACTTATTTTCATACTTAGACAAACTCTCTCTCACTCTCTTTCCCTTGCTCAAGTCTCATATTGTTAATTTTTTGTCTTATGAAAACACAGAAATAATTTTTAAAGTTTGTGTAAACTTTGGCATAGGATAGACATATATACTAGTATTTAATATAAGCCTGTACAAACAATATTGTATCTTCTCATATGGCATGCTAGAGTACACCTACCTTACCCACAAAACCCATGTTACCTTAATTTTTTTTCTTGACCAGTGTTATTACTCTGTAAGTGGTTCTAACACAAGATGTTTAAGTAGGGGGAATCATCAAACGTTATTATCATGTACATATGTGCAAAAGATGAAGCTTATGAGGTTACAGAAAAAAATTACAAATTGTATTGATTTTGAATTATTTTAATTTTATTTATTTATTTATCTTATATCATTATCTATTTATTTTATTTTATTTTTTTAAAAATTTTGATTTTGAATAATGTACAGATAATTCATTAAAAAGTAACCTATGATATATATAATGAAGTCCTAAATAAACTGTTTATGAATGCGTTGTCTTTGAATTTAAAAAAAAAAAAAGAGTTTAATTGTTGTTATATCAAATATGAAACTTTGTTTTGTAATTGAAAGTTAAAAACAGTTAATCTTCACTAAATTGTTCAATAAGTTAAGTCAAGTATCCATATATTATTGTAAGGCTATTTCTATTTAACCTTATGTAAAATTTGACTTAAAAGGTTTTCAAATACTCTAAATAAACAAGCTTGACAATGCTACATAAAGAGTAAATACTCAAAATGTGAAAATACCCTAAGACTGTTATTGGTGTCACACACACACACACACACGAACATCCCCAAACAAGCATGTATAAAAATTTCAAATATACCCCACACAAACAAATGTATGAATCTGCAGAGACTCACTCATGTATAAATCTTACCTCTTCTCCTTTTGGTATTCTTCTGTTTGTTATAATTATAATTTTACTTCCTTTATCAAATGGAACAACCTCAGCGACACAATCAGGATCACAGGAATGATTTATATATCTAGCTGGTCCTCCTGACATTGTGGCATCTACTACTGTGTCTGAGTCAATACGGAACATGTACACACCACGATTCTGAAAATAAAATGTGTACAAAAATCTTTTATACTAGACTGCTATAATAATTTTATAAACTGTAATGAAACAAATTAGAGACATACTTTATTGATCCACCTTTCTAAAAAATAAATAATCAAGTTGAATATCTGTTTGATATAAAACTCTAAATATAATCCATATCTTACTGAACCTCAAATATGAAAAAAAAACAACAGGTGTCTTACTGAACCTCAAATATGAAAAAAAAAAAAACAAAAAAACAACAGGTGTCTTACTGATCCTCAAATATGAAAAAAAAAACCAACAGGTGTCTTACTGATCCTCAAATATGAAAAAAAAAAAACCAAAAAAACCAACAGATGTCTTACTGATCCTCACATCCGAAAAAAAAAAAAAAAAAAAAAAAAAAAAAAAAAAAAAAAAAAAAAAAAAAAAAAAAAAAACCAACAGGTGTCTAACTGATCCTCTAATATGAAAAAAATAATACCCAACAGGTGTCTTACTGATTCTCAAATATGGAAAAAATAATGATCAACAGGTGTCTTACTGATCCTCAAATATGAAAAAATAATAACCAACAGATGTCTTACTGATCCTCAAATATGAAAAAAATAATACCCAACAGGTGTCTTACTGATTCTCAAATACGGAAAAAATAACCAACAGGTGTCTTACTGATCCTCAAATATGAAAAAAAATAATGATCAACAGGCGTCTTACTGATCCTCAAATATGAAAAAAATAATACCCAACAGGTGTCTTACTGATTCTCAAATATGAAAAAAATAATGCTCAACAAATGTCTTACTGATCCTCAATCATTATTACTAAACATGGAATCAATTATGACATTACCTGTTCATCATAGATTTCTTCTCTTCTGTTGGCTACTTCATTTCTAATCAGATCACCTATGTACTCAATGACCATGGTGTGTTTTTCCAAATCACGCGCAGCAAACAATCCCAGTCCCTGTCACAGAGTTTAATTAGATATATCAAAATACAAGTCACTTAAATACACATGGCATTTACAATCAAATTTCTCAATATAACATCATCAAATTTTTTGTAAAAATGTTGAGTTGTTTATTATGTCATTTTGATTTGCATACATTTCATTTAAATAAATTCCCCAAATTGAGTTTATCTTTCAATGTAAAACCCCAATACTTGTAGTAAAACTCAGATACATATTATTTCTCAATCTGTTATACACGACATGCCTCACCTGTATTCTAGATCGCCCCAGATACACATTATTCCTCCATTCTGTTTTTAGCCGCCTGTACTGCTGGGATTTTGAGTGTACAAACTGTTTCAAGTAGGGTGAGTTCAGATCACCAGTGACGCCCGTGACGGTTTGTGGTAGGGAGTGGGAGGTATTACTAGACTGTAATGTATGTGGTCTGTAATGAATAAATAAAATCAAATTTTACAATAAAATATAATTTCTAAAGTCCTCTAGGTATAGGTTAGTCTTATCTGTATATTTAATTCTAAGTTATTCGGTAATTATTCCCCTTGGCAGAAATTCTTTTGTTTTAAAGACATGACAAGTAATGGGGTTCACCAGCATACTACATTAAACTAGTGTAATGGCTTATAAAATTTCAAGTAAATGAAAACATGAAAAACAAGAGGCCCATGGGCCTTAATGCTCACCTGAAGATATGTCCAATATACAAAAGACAATATATTAGGTACAGAAACTTACAAGTTTTCTCAAGTTAAGAACTACCACAATACTTAATCAGAAATATAAATATCCAGTCACATTTCATTTATAAGTAGCTTATATAATATATGCATGAAGTAACTGTAATGCAATGAATAATTTCCAAATTTCAGTATACTTATGCAGCTATGTCCTTGACCTTTGAACATATATGACCTTGAACCATATATGAGCCATGTCAATACCTACAATATTCTAATATACATGCCTATACAAAAAGTTCAAGTTTTCAACATAATTAGCAATTTATGTCATCTTTTGCAGCTGTGACATTGTCCTTTGAACATATGACCATGAACCATTTATCAAAATGATCATTGCTGCAATACCTACAATATTCTAATATATATGCCTATACAAAAAGTTAATAGTTTTCAAGATAATTAGCAATTTAAGTCTTATTTTGCAGCTGTGACCTTAACCTTTCAACATATGACCTTGAACCATATATCAAAATGGTCGTTGTCACAATACCTACAATATTCAAATATACAAGCCTATACAAAAAGTTAAGTTTTCAAGATAATAAGCAATTTAAGTCCTTTGCTGCTGTGACCTTGACCTTTGAACATATGACCTTGAACCATTTATCAAAATGATCGCCATATCAATTCCTACAATATTTTATTATACATGCCTACACAAAAAGTTAATAGTTTTCAAGATAACTAGCAATTTATGTCTTCTTTTGCAGCTGTGACCTTGACCTTTGAACATATGACCATGAACCATATATCAAAATGATCGTTGTCACAATACCTACAATATTCTAATATACAAGCCTATACAAAAAGTTAACAGTTTTCAAGATAATTAGCAATTTAAGTCTTCTTTTGCCACTGTGACCTTGATCTTTGAACATATGACCTTGAACCATATAGCAAAATGATCGCCATATCAATTCCTACAATATTCTCATATACATGCCTATACAAAAATTTAACAGTTTTCAAGATGATTAGCAATTTATGTCGTCTTCTGCATCTGTGACCTTGACCTCACAATATATGACCTTTTACCATATATCAAAATGATCGTTGTCACAATACCTACAATATTCTAATAGACATGCCAATACAAAAACTTAATAGTTTTCAAGATAATTAGCAACTTAAGTCATCTTCTGCAGCTGTGACCTTGACCTTTCGACATTTGACCTTGACCCATATATCAAAATGATTGTCATATCAATACCTACAACATTCTCATATACATGCCTATACAAAAACTGAATAGTTTTCAAGATAATTAGCAATTTAAGTCTTCTTCTGCAGCTAGACATTGACTTTCATAATGTGAGCTTGAACCATATATCAAAATGATCGTCATGTCAATATCTACAACATTCCGATATACATGCCTATACAAAAAGTTAATAGTTTTCAAGATATAGTGACAAATATATAATTTTTAGCAATTTCCCCACTCAGTGCCTTATAATTTCCCCATTTTGAGCCCCATGGCTACCATTTGTGCAAATCTGAAAAAAGATGACCTAAGGATGTTATAAATGAAATAACTAAGGTATATCTCTTGTAGATTCAGAGGAGAAGATTTTCAAAGTTTTCCACTCTTTCCCCCCTTGTGGGGCCCCAAGGGGACATAACTCCTTCATTTGTGCAAATCTGAAAGGGCTTCACCCAGGCATGATGGTTACCAAGTTTCATTAAATTTGGCCCAGTGGTTTTGGAGGAGAAGATTAAAATGTAAAAAGTTAACGGATGACGCACGACAGACGGTGAACCATCGCAATAGCTCATCTGAGCTTTCAGCTCAGGTGAGCTAAAAAAGTGGCCCCAGTGGGATTTGAACCCTCAACCCTTGGGATGCTAGAATTGAAAATGAAAAAGGCCGAAAAAAGCGACTTGTATTTTACAGAATTTCATGAAAATTGTCAAACATATGTTTCTTCACACAAGAAAATGATGTTTGGAAAAAGAATTCACCTAAATTTATTCATTATTGTATTTTTTTGTAAAAAAGTACTATTTACGATATACAAAAATTAAACGCAAAAACACGTAACCTAATTTTTCACAAAAATTCTTGAAATTCACAAACTTGGTGAATAAGATGCTGTAGATGCCAAATATCACATCAGATTTTATCTCAGTGAAGTGGTTTTGGAGAAGATTTTTTTAGGTTTTTAACTATGTAGGTCATTGTGACCCACATTTAATAGCTATGGCAACCAAAAACCCAAATCTGAAAGGCAATGTTTTTTAGATGCTTTAGACCAAGTTTAAACAAAATGTGACCAGAAGTTTCTGAGAAGTCGTTTGAAGCAATTGTTGAAGGATGGACGGACGACGGAGGGTCTGCCTCTATTGATATCAATAGCTCACATAAGCACTTTGTGCTCAGGTGAGCTAATAAAACCAGAACACCCAGATTGTGCTGTGCTGGACAGGTTTACTTCTTTGGAACAAAAGTATACAGTAGTGCTCAAGAAAACTGACATTTGTTTACATAGATACGATACGTTAGTTACCAACAACGACATAACTAGAAAAGTCTTCGACTTTCCTACGTAAAAAAAATATAAAGAGGATTTTGAAAGACTAATAATAACATTTTACTAGGGGAACCTGTAAAAACTAAATTAAAAAAGTAAATGGCTGAACATCTATGTTTTAGTTATCAAATAAAAATTTTATCTGTCCATAAATGTATCATGTGTTGGCATTTTCACTTGTTTTTTTATTGAAAAAATGATGGCAATCCTTTGATTTTCTAAAGCCATGAAAAAACCAAGTACCTTCCTGGTTTTTTAACACAGAAGTCTGAAACATGATTTTAAATGATTAACTTAAAAAAACTCATTTGTATATTCTATAAAAATATAAATTTGAATCAAGACAAATTATCATAGAAAGCAGTTATATCTGTTAGAAGGCTATAAATCAACTTTTTATATATCAAATTTAAACAATTAAAGACCATAATTAAATTAAACAGCTAATTAATCATTATGTTTTTTCTTTCTTTTTTCTGTTTACAGTTGTCTTGTTTTTTTGGACAGATATGCCCAATGTTTTTTTTTTTTTTCAGTCAACATCAGCCAAGGGCCTTTAATGGCAAATTCAAATAGAATTTTGGACTGAGATGTCAAACATAATTTTCACTCAACAACAGCCAAGGTTATTTATTTTTTAACAAAATTTAGTTCTATTCTGCCCAATTGTTTCAGAAGAGAACTGATTGATTGATTAATTGATTTAATTGGTAAGAGTTGAGATGAATAATGGTGTTTAATGTCCAAGTTAAGAATATTTCACCTATATTGGGACATCACCATTTTTAAACAATAGTGATTAAATGGGGTTTTATGTCCCAGTCAAGAATAGTTCTCTTATATTTGAGACACCAGCTATAGAAGACAAATGAATAAAACATTTAAAATACCTATACAAGGGAATCAAACATTTTAAACAAGAGATGTTTGTGAAACACTTATGCCCCCACCCCCCTTCTTGGACAGACATTATAGGGTGCACAAGCTTTTATTATGGACAGTATACATTATAAGCAGTGTACATGGAAATGAAATTGACCTTTTGAACTTAAAATGAATAGGGGTCATCTACCAGTACTATCTGAGATGCATTAATCTATCAAGTATGATGTGTCTAAGCTAAAACGATTTTGAATTATAGGTTGCACAAACATATAGACCTTCAGACAGGTTTGACAGTACTTCTAAATTATAATCAATATAACCATATTCAACCAACCTGATTATATATGTTATATCAGTTATTAATTTGATCAATCTTTGTAAAGATAATAAACGTAAAGCAAATAATTGGAATTTTTCTAAGTCCAAGGGGGATAACTGTCAAAAATTGCTCGATCGTACCCAAAACAGAACTTCACCTAGATATTCTTATGATAAATCTGTATATCAAATTTCATATCAGTATATGCAACCTCTGCAAAGAAAATGAATGGAAACTGCAAATAATTGGAATTTTTTTAAGTCCAAGGGGGATAACTGCTTCAAAAATTGCTCGATCATACCCAAGACAGAACTTGACCTAGATATTCTTATGATAAATCTGTATACCATGTGAGTATGTGCAACCTCTGCAAAGAAAATGAACGAAACTGTTGGTGAATTGACAGACTGACCAACAGACAGCAGCAAAGCAATATGCCCTCCCTTCTTTGAAGGGGGGCATAATTACCTGTACAAGGAAATCAAACATTTAAATTACCTATACAAGGAAATCAAACATTTAAATTACCTATACAAGGGAATCAAACATTTAAATCACCTTTACAAGGAAATCAATCATTTAAATTTCCTATACAAGGGAATCAAACATTTAAATTACCTGTACAAGGTAACCAAAATTTTAAATAAACAGGAAGGCCCTCGGCACTCCTGAAAATGATGTACACTCAGCTTGTTTTTGACAAACTGGAGCTTCTTTTTTTAAAAGAGATTTTTTCTATATTTCAAACTAGTGGCCTACTTATTGATCCAACATGACCCATATATGAACTTGAGCTAGCTTTTGTCAGGAGGATCAATCTCAGCAAGTTTGATGAAGATCGGTCTAAAATTGAGCCCTCAGATGTGTTAACAGGGTTTTTATATAATTTGACCTAGTGACCTACTTATTGACACAACATAACCAGAAAAAAACTTCAGCTAGCTTTTGTCAAGAGGATCATTCTGACTAAGTTTGATGAAGATTGGACTAAAATTGAGCCATCAGATGTGTTTACAAGGTTTTTATATAATTTGACCTAGTGACCTACTTATTGATCCAACATGGGCCATATACAAACCTAGCTTTTTTAAATTGGATTATTCTAAGTTAGATTAAGATTGCACTCAAATTGGGGCCTCAAGAGTGTTAACAAGGTTTTTCCATTATTTGACCTAATGACCTACTTATTGACTCAACATGGCCAATATATGAATTTGAGATAGCTTTTGTCAAGAGGATCATTCTGAGCAAGTTTGATTAAGATTGCATTCAAATTGTGGCTTCAGGAGTGTTAACAATCAAAAGTTGACACACGACGCATGGCACATGACGGACAATGACCCATCACAATAGCTCACTTGAGCACTTTGTGCTCAGGTGAGCTAAAATTAGGTGACTCTGCAAATTTATGCATTTAGTTTCTTATATTATGTAATTAAGTCTTTTTAACTTACTTTCTGAAATGAGTACGCAGTTTAGGTTCTGTTCTAGCACACCCTGTTGGATTAATTGTTAATGGCATTTCGATAAGTGAAGACCTCCCAAACTTAAAGTGATAGTTCTTTAACATATCTGTTCCTGGTAGCTATAAAAATTGAAATTGTTAACAGATTTATTAATGGAATTAAGTAAGATAGTTGCCTTACATAGCAGATATAACAAAGTGATTCAATGCTAGAATTTTTCATTTGAATCATCTTTAAGCCTAATGGTATTAAACTTGCATTTGACACAAAAAGGGCTTACCATACTAAACTTATCATTTTGTCACAAAGTAAGCATCTGGACCATTTAACATGTTCTTCCTCTTGTTGCACACTAACTTTAACCTTTATATCAAATCTGTTACACAACATATACCCAAGCTTAAAAATTCTCATTCTTGTTAAACAATTAATATCCTAAAGTTTTCACTCCTGTTACACAGAAAATGACCCAAACTAAAAGTTCTCACTCCTGTTACATAGAAAATGGCCCAAACTAAAAGTTCTCCAACCTGTTACAAACAAAATGACCCAAACTAAAAGTTCTCACTCCTGTTACACAGAAAATAACCCAAACTAAAAGTTCTCACTCCTATTACACAGAAAATGACCCAAACTAAAAGTTCTCACTCCTGTTACACACAAAAAGACCCAAACTAAAAGTTCTCACTCCTGATACACAGAAAATAACCCAAACTAAAAGTTCTCACTCCTATTACACAGAAAATGACCCAAACTAAAAGTTCTCACTCCTGTTACAAACAAAATGACCCAAACTAAAAGTTCTCCAACCTGTTACACAGAAAATAACCCAAACTAAAAGTTCTCACTCCTATTACACAGAAAATGACCCAAACTAAAAGTTCTCAATCCTGTTACACACAAAAAGACCCAAACTAAAAGTTCTCACTCCTGTTACAAAGAAAATACCCAAACTAAAAGTTCTCAAACCTGTTACACAGAAAATAACCCAATCTAAAAGTTCTCACTCCTGTTACACAGAAAATGACCCAAACTAAAAGTTCTCACTCCTGTTACACACAAAATGACCCAAACTAAAAGTTCTCACTCCTATTACACACAAAATGACCCAAACTAAAAGTTCTCACTCCTATTATACAGAAAATGACCCAAACTAAAAGTTCTCAAACCTGTTACACAGAAAATAACCCAATCTAAAAGTTCTCCAACCTGTTACACAGAAAATGACCCAAACTAAAAGTTCTCACTCCTGTTACACAGAAAATGACCCAAACTAAAAGTTCTCACTCCTGTTACACACAAAATGACCCAAACTAAAAGTTCTCACTCCTATTACACACAAAATGACCCAAACTAAAAGTTCTCCAACCTGTTACACAGAAAATGACCCAAACTAAAAGTTCTCACTCCTGTTACACAGAAAATGACCCAAACTAAAAGTTCTCACTCCTGTTACACACAAAATGACCCAAACTAAAAGTTCTCACTCCTATTACACACAAAATGACCCAAACTAAAAGTTCTCACTCCTATTACACAGAAAATGACCCAAACTAAAAGTTCTCACTCCTGTTACACACAAAATGACCCAAACTAAAAGTTCTCACTCCTGTTATACAGAAAATGACCCAAACTAAAAGTTCTCACTCCTGTTACACAGAAAATGACCCAAACTACAAGTTCTCACTCCTGTTACACACAAAATGACCCAAACTAATAGCTATCACTCTTGTTACACACAAAAAGACCCAAACTTAAAGCTCTCACTCCTGTTACACACAAAATGACCCAAACTGAAAGTTCTTCAACCTGTTACACAGAAAATGACCCAAACTACAAGTTCTCACTCCTGTTACACACAAAATGACCCAAACTAATAGCTATCACTCTTGTACACACAAAAAGACCCAAACTTAAAGCTTTCACTCCTGTTACACAGAAAATGACCCAAACTAAAAAATTCTCACTCCTATTTCATAGAAAATGACCCAAACTAAAAGTTCTCACTCCTGTTACAAAGAAAATGACCCAAACTAAAAGTTCTCAAACCTGTTACACAGAAAATAACCCAATCTAAAAGTTCTCACTCCTGTTACACAGAAAATGACCCAAACTAAAAGTTCTCACTCCTGTTACACACAAAATGACCCAAACTAAAAGTTCTCACTCCTATTACACACAAAATGACCCAAACTAAAAGTTCTCACTCCTATTACACAGAAAATGACCCAAACTAAAAGTTCTCACTCCTGTTACACACAAAATGACCCAAACTAAAAGTTCTCACTCCTGTTATACAGAAAATGACCCAAACTAAAAGCTCTCACTCCTGTTACACACAAAATGACCCAAACTAAAAGTTCTCCAACCTGTTACACAGAAAATGACCCAAACTAAAAGTTCTCACTCCTGTTACACACAAAATGACGCAAACTAAAAGATCTCCAACCTGTTACACAGAAAATGACCCAAACTAAAAGTTCTCACTCCTTTTTCACAGAAAATGACCCAAACTAAAAGTTCTCACTCTTGTTACACAGAAAATGACCCAAACTAAAAGTTCTCACTCCTTTTTCACAGAAAATGACCCAAACTAAAAGTTCTCACTCTTGTTACACAGAAAATGACCCAAACTAAAAGTTCTCACTCCTGTTACAAAGAAAATGACCCAAACTACAAGTTCTCACTCCTGTTACACACAAAATGACCCAAACTAATAGCTATCACTCTTGTTACACACAAAAAGACCCAAACTAAAAGTTCTCCAACATGTTACACACAAAATGACCCAAACTAATAGCTATCACTCTTGTTATACACAAAAAGACCCAAACTTAAAGCTCTCACTCCTGTTACACAGAAAATGACCCAAACTGAAAGTTCTTCAACCTGTTACACAGAAAATGACCCAAACTAAAAAATTCTCACTCCTATTTCATAGAAAATGACCCAAACTAAAAGTTCTTCAACCTGTTACACAGAAAATGACCCAAACTAAAAAATTCTCACTCCTATTTCATAGAAAATGACCCAAACTAAAAGTTCTCAAACCTGTTACACAGAAAATAACCCAAACTAAAAGTTCTCACTCCTATTACACAGAAAATGACCCAAACTAAAAGTTCTCACTCCTGTTACACACAAAATGACCCAAACTAAAAGTTCTCACTCCTGTTACACAGAAAATGACCCAAACTAATAGTTTTCACTCCGTTACACAGAAAATGACCCAAACTAAAAGTTCTCCAACCTGTTACACAGAAAATGACCCAAACTAAAAGTTCTCCAACCTGTTACACAGAAAATGACCCAAACTAAAAGTTCTCACTCCTGTTACACAGAAAATGACCCAAACTAAAAGTTCTCCAACCTGTTACACAGAAAATAACCCAAACTAAACAATTCTCACTCCTATTTCCTAGAAAATGACCCAAACTGATAGTTCTCACTCCTGTTACAAAGAAAATAACCCAAACTAAAAGTTCTCACTCCTGTTACACAGAAAATGACCCAAACTAAAAGTTCTCCAACCTGTTACACAGAAAATAACCCAAACTAAAAGTTCTCACTCCTGTTACACACAAAATGACGCAAACTAAAAGCTCTCCAACCTGTTACACAGAAAATGACCCAAACTAAAAGTTCTCACTCCTTTTTCACAGAAAATGACCCAAACTAAAAGTTCTCACTCTTGTTACACAGAAAATGACCCAAACTAAAAGTTCTCACTCCTTTTTCACAGAAAATGACCCAAACTAAAAGTTCTCACTCTTGTTACACAGAAAATGACCCAAACTAAAAGTTCTCACTCCTGTTACACAGAAAATGACCCGAACTAAAAGTTCTCACTCCTGTTACACACAAAATGACCCAAACTAAAAGTTCTCCAACATGTTACACAGAAAATGACTAAACTAAAAGTTCTTACTCCTGTTACACAGAAAATGACCCGAACTAAAAGTTCTCACTCCTGTTACACACAAAATGACCCAAACTACAAGTTCTCACTCCTATTTCACACAAAATGACCCAAACTAATAGTTATCGCTCCTGTTACACAGAAAATGACCCAAACTAAATGTTCTCCAACCTGTTACACAGAAAATAACCCAAACTGAAAGTTCTCACTCCTGATACACAGAAAATAACCCAAACTAAAAGTTCTCACTCCTGTTACACACAAAATGACGCAAACTAAAAGTTCTCCAACCTGTTACACAGAAAATAACCCAATCTAAAAGTTCTCACTCCTGTTACACAGAAAATGACCCAAACTAAAAGTTCTCACTCCTGTTACACATAAAATGACCCAAACTAAAAGTTCTCCAATCTGTTACACAGAAAATGATCCAAACTAAAAGCTCTCACTCCTGTTACACAGAAAATGACCCAAACTAAAAGTTCTCACTCCTGTTACACACAAAAAGACCCAAACTAAAAGTTCTCACTCCTGTTACAGAGAAAATGACCCAAACTGAAAGTTCTTCAACCTGTTACACAGAAAATGACCCAAACTAAACAATTCTCACTCCTATTTCCTAGAAAATGACCCAAACTGATAGTTCTCACTCCTGTTACACACTATTTTCCCTAAACTTTATATTCTCCCACCTGTAACACACTTTACTATTTATTCATTCATTATTTATTCATTCATTAACTTTTCTTATCATAACCTACCCTGTTGTGTAACCTGTACCCCTCATCACTGAAACATAACCTGCACCCCTCATCACTAGGATATAACCTGCACCCCCATCACTAAGAGATAACCTGCTTTTCTCATTTTTAGGATATAACCTGAAACCCTCATCACTAGGGCATAACCTGCACCCCTCACCAATAGGACATAACCTGCACCTCTCATCACTAGGACATAACCTGCAACCCTCATCACTAGGATATAACCTGCATGTCTTGTCACTAGGACATAACCTGCACCCCTCATCAATAGGACATATCCTGCAACCCTCATCACTAGGATATAACCTGCAACCCTCATCACTAGGACATAACCTGTACCCCTCATCACTAGTATATTACCTGCACCACCATCACTAGGAGACCACCTGCATCTCTCATTATTAGGATATATTCTGAAACCCTTATCACTAGAGCATAACCTGAACCCCTCACCAATAGGACATAAACTGCAACCCTCATCGCTAAGACATAACCTACATTTCTCATCACTAGGACATAACCTGAACCCCTCACCAATAGGACATAACCTGCAACCCTCATCAATAGGACATAACCTGCAACCCTCATCACTAGGACATAACCTGCACCCCTCATCACTAGGAGATAACCTGCAACCCTCATCACTAAGACATAACCTGCACCCCTCACCAATAGGACATAAACTGCAACCCTCATCGCTAAGACATAACCTACATTTCTCATCACTAGGACATAACCTGAACCCCTCACCAATAGGACATAACCTGCAACCCTCATCAATAGGACATAACCCGCAACCCTCATCACTAGGACATAACCTGCATTTCTCATCACTAGGAGATAACCTGAACCCCTCATCACTAGGACAAATCCTGCAACTCTCATCACTAGGATATAACCTGCACCCCCATCACTAGGAGATAACCTACATCTCTCATTTTTAGGTTATAACCTAAAACCCTCATCACTAGGGCAAAACCTGCACCCCTCACCAATAGGACATAACCTGCACCCCTCATCAATAGGACATAACCTGCAACCCTCATCAATAGGACATAACGTGCACCCCTCATCACTAAGACATAATGTGCACCCCTCATCACTAGGTTATAACCTGCACCTCTCATCACTAGGACATAACCTGCATTCATCAATAGGACATAACCTGCAACCCTCATCAATTGGACATAACCTGCACCCCATCACTAGGACATAACCTGCACCCCATCACTAGGACATAACCTGCAACCCTCATTAATAGGACATAACCTGCACCCCTCATCAATAGGACATAACCATAAACTTTTTCACACTTCTATTTATCAGAGTGAGATTCAAAACCAGACAAAAAATAACCAGAGACCCTAACCCAGGCATGATTAAAATAAGTTTCATCAAATTTAGACCAATGTTTTCAGAGAAGATTACAAGATGTGTTTTGAGGTTTTACTACTTTAGGTTACTGTGACCTTGAATGTAGGTCAAGGTCAAACAGCTTTGCAAACTTGGTATAGCTTTTTGTCCTAATGCAATATATGAAGTTTCAAGCTCTCAGACCTTTAGGTTCATGCCGAGATGTTTAAAGGTTTTACTACTTTAAGTCAATGTGTCCTTGAATGTAGGTCAAGCAAAACCAATTTCCCAAAACTTGAAAGAGCTTTGCCCAAGGAAGATCCATATCAAGTTTTACTATCACTGGGTCACCGATTCTGGAGAGGAGGTTGTTTAAGTGAAAAGTTTACAGATCAGGGACAATAGGGTATTTGAAAAGCTCACCTTTTATATTTACTATGGTGAGCTTATAAGCTGGCTACATTCAAAATTAACACAGAAATTACACTCACTGATTCTAACACCCTGACAATTGTCGGCTCCATCAATCCAAAAAGTTCTTCTCCTGTAACAAAACTTGGGAATATTTTAACAAGATCTGCATTCCTTCTCATTTTCTCTAATGGCTCCAACACTTTATACCATACAAGTTTGGGAGAGCTGTCTCTAAATATAATATCTTCAAATCCTTTCTCCACCACCCTAATACAGAATTCTGGTTTACCATCTCCCTCTAGTATACTGCAGATGTAACGACAGCGCATATAAAGACGACGCATGCTCCAGTACAGTCGGCTTGAACGGTATCCAACCTAAAAGATTATTTGAGTATTATTTAACTTACTATTATTATTAATTACTGCAAAAATGACTTCAAATTAAGTCCCAACATTTTAGCTTGGTAGTAAACAAAATTTTAAATGCAAATGCAGAAAATGATGAAGTAGTTAAACATAAGGCTAGCTAGACAGAAAGGAATAAAAAAGATATATATTACTTTTCAGGCCATGTAGTTTTGCAATAATAACTGCGAGTAAAAATCACGAATAATCTCTCCACCATATACATATTTTTATGGTGACTTGAATGACTGAATGTTAAACATTTGGTCTAAAAATCTGTAACCCATTTTGACCTAATTTCATGAAATGAAGAGACTTTTGCCTAAAGATCCTAGAGAAGTCAAATATCATATCAAATTTTTCTTCCATCATTGATTTTTGCACCCCTAGGTTACCTTGACCTAGTTTTAGTGGCCATTGCAATGTCATAAACCATACAAGCTTCTGACCAAGAATCATTGAAATCTGTCCTGCAGTTTCAGAGATGTTCTTTTATGAGTTGACAGATTAAGACACAGACAAATGATGCACCATGCCATTATCTCACATTGCCTTTGGTCAGGTGAGCTAAAAACCATTATTTTGACCTAGGGGTCAAAAATCAAGGTTATATAGTGGTCATAAATGTGTTGTGGTGATACACTTTAGTGCCAAATATGGTATGTTTATGTCTACTAACAAAGTTATTGCCTGGAGAAGTAACTGCACAGATGCCCAAAGTGATTCCTTTATACCCACTACTAGTATACTGTATCGTATTGCATTGTATTTTATCAAATATACACCATTCTACATTCCCACATCAAGCTAAAATCATGTGTATATATTGTCCACTGCACATGCCCAGTCAAAGAAACTGACTGAAAAAAGTCATATAGCAAGGAAGTGGTGAATTTACTTGTTAGTAGTGGTTTTATGTTATCACAGAAAAGTGACACTGTAATAATGTTATCTGTGCCAATTCCTTCATCACTTGGAGAAACTGATACCAGTAAAATATTACCTAAAAATTGCAACCACCAAAATAAGTACAAATTACTTTTACTTGATATTAAGGATTTATTAACCTAGACTGGCTACTATAAAATCAATATAGTTCTGGGTGCAAAGCTTTTTCTTTTCTTTTTTTTTTTTTAAAGATTATTATTACTTTTATTATCATGATTGTTCCAATCAAAAATATTTTTGTGATATTTTAGTTGAAATATATGATAAACAGATTAAAACATAGTGAAACCAGTATCACATGCCAAATCAAACCTTTAATCAATATCAGAGCTCAAGATAAGACCTCTGCCTGAGGCCTCTTCAAACATCTGTATTCAAGCAATGACTATCACTATCCTAATGTTGTTAGATTCAAGATTGTATCCTAAAGACAAAGTTTAAAATTGATGTTTTAATAAAATCTGGAACCAACATGCATTTCTTTTATATTTCATCACAAGTGAATGTTATCTAAAAGATATTTGAATGATAAAATAAATCAACACTGATGTACAGATACCAAATTTATTTTATATTTTGGCATTTGTTCTCCAGTCAGATCTAAGGAGATTACTGATAAAGCATCTGGATTATTACAATGACTTGGATGCAATGTGCATTGTGAAGCACACGTTGTTGAACGTGTCTCTGATATATTAAATATCTGTGTGATATGTCATATGATATGGATTTCACCTTGTTTTATTCTCTATGTACTGGTATTAAATATCCAATAAACAAAACTTCATCATGTATAATACCTACAGGAAAAATAAACTCCCGTGTATGGAATTTACCAGTCATTATCTGATGTGGCAGTAACTGACCAATACTGTGTAATATTAGTGATCCAATCCGCAGGATGTAATTTCCTTCTTCTTGTCCATGAAATATACTGTGAAAATTAAAAATTTTTTGAAGTTATTAAGTATACATCACGACATAATCTGAATTCCGTTAGGTATCAGGTTGTAATTATACAATTAACCATTTTCAACTGTCATCATCTTCTTCACAGTAAGGTTTGGCAAGAATTTGAAAATCTTAGTTGAATCTGGCCTAGACATTTAGAAATGCATTATTGTCTTGCCTCAACTCCTTCATAATACTGAGCAAAAAAAAAATAACGTCATAGAAATGAAAAAATTGTATTTTGTTACATTTATTATATGAGGCTGTATTACAAATCTGACATTGACATAAAATGTAATAAATCATTGTTACTGTATAACTGGTGTGTTATTGAATTCAATTTGTAAGGAAAATTCAAATCAATTAAAACAAATATTGAATTGAACAGTATCTTATATATTAAGGGAACTGTGTGTAAAATGTCTTAAAACTTTTTCAGCTGGTCAGGTATATAAAGGCTATTCAAAATAAAATTTTGTAAATATTAGCATTCTATTTCTTATTTATAGCAATAACTGCCAATGTCAATAAAAAAAATTACTCTACTAAATTGTCAAATTTCTCAACATAAACTGCCAGTAAATGTCTTTCACAGCAGAAGTTCACACTGCAAAGTACACAACCAAAAAACTTTCCATTTTCAATCCTGAAAACCATCACTGTCAACACACTTTTTTATCTTTTTTATTTACCTTAATAAGGACAATAGTAACTTGGAAGATTTTAATCCCATATTGTCAAGGCTTTGTCCAAATCATTGCATTAACCAAACACTATCTAAGATTACATTTAGAATTCTTTATGGACTGGGTTGGGTGTATTAACTAGACATTCTATATGGACTTGGTAGGCTGTATTAAATAGACAGGCTAGGTTGATTGTATAATCTGGACATTCTATATAGACTGGTTTGGCTGTATTATCTAGACATTCTATATGAACTGGGTGACTGTATTATCTGGACATTCTATATGAACTAGGTTGAGTGTATTTTCTAGACATTCTATATGGACTGGGTTGGGTGTGTAATCTTGACATTATATATGAACTGAGGTGGAGAGTGGAGTAATGGTGTTTATGCCCCAGTCAAGAATTTTTTGCTTATTTCAAGGCAGTAAGTTCTGGGATAGTGGTGTTAATCAGAGTACCCGGAGAAAACCACCAACCTTTGGCAAGCAAACTGACTGGGTTGGCTGTATTATCTGGACTTTCTATATGGACTGGTTTGCCTGTGTTAACTAGACAGGCTAGGTTGATTGTATAATCTGGACATTCTATATTGACTGGTTTGGCTGTATTATCTAGATGTTCTATATGAACTTGGTTGATTGTATTATCTGGACATTCTATATGAATTGGGTTGACTATTATCTAGACATTCTGTATGAACTGGGTTGACTGTTTTATCAATACATACTATATGGACTGGGTTGGATGTGTTATCTTGACATTCTACATGAACTTGGTTGACTGTATTATCTAGACATTCCATATGAACTGGGTTGGGTGTGTTATCTTGATATTCTATATGGATTGGG
Source organism: Tegillarca granosa (assembly GCA_029721355.1). Lineage (NCBI taxonomy): Eukaryota > Metazoa > Mollusca > Bivalvia > Arcoida > Arcidae > Tegillarca > Tegillarca granosa. The sequence goes on along the minus strand of JARBDR010000916.1, from coordinate 42,534 downwards.
TTGGCTGTATTATCTGGACATTTTATATGAACTGGATTGACTGTATTATTTAGACATTTATATGAACTGGGTTTACTGTATTATCTAGACATTATATATGGACTGGAGTGGAGAGTAGAGTAATGGTGTTTTACACCCCAGTCAAGATTTTTTCACTATTTTGAGGGGGTCAGTTTTGGGATGGTGGTGGAAATGGGAATACCCAGAGAAAACCACCTACCTTCGGCAGGTTGGCTGTATTAACTAGACATTCTTTATGAACTGGGTTGACTGTATTATTTAGATATTCTATATGGACTGGGTTGGCTGTATTATCTAGACATTATATATGGACTGAGTTGGCTGTATAGACATTCTATATGGACTGGATGGCTGTGCTATCTAGACATTATGGGTTGGGTTGGCTGTATTATCTTGACATTCTATATGGACTAGGTTGGTGTTCTAGACATTCCATATGGACTGGGTTTGCTGTATTAACTAGACATCCTATATGGACTGGATTGGCTGTTTTATCTAAAAATTCTATAAAGACTAATTTTGGCTGTATCATCTAGACATTCTATATGAATTGGGTTTACTGTATTATCAAGACATTCTATATGGAATGATTTGGCTTTATCATCTTGTCATTCTATATGGACTGGGTTGGGTATGTTATCTAGACATTCTAAATAGACAGAGTTGGGTGTATTATCTGGACATTTTATATGGACTGGGTTTGCTGTATTATCTAGACATTATATATGGACTGGGTTTGCTGTATTATCTAGACATTATATATGGACTGGGTTGGTTGCATTATCTAGACATTCTATATGGACTGGGTTGGTTGCATTATCTAGACATTCTATATGGAATAGTTTGGCTGTATTATCAAGATATTCTGTATGGACTGGGTAGGCTGAATAAACTAGACATTCTATATAGACTAGATTGACTCTTTTATCTATAGGTTGACTGTATTTTCTAGACATTACATATGGACTGGATTGACTATATTATCTAGACAGGCTAGGTTGGTTGTATTATCTAGACTTTCTATATGAACTCGGTTAGCTGTATTATCTAGACATTCTATTTTGACTGGATTGGCTGTATTATCTAGACATTCTATATGGACTTGGTTGGTTGTATTATCTCGACATTCTAAATGGACTGATTTGGCTGTATTATCTAGACATTCTATATGGACTGGGTTGGTCATATTATCTAGACATTCTATATGGACTGGTTTGGCTGTATTATCTAGACATTCTGTATGGACTGGGTTGGCTGTATTATCTAGACATTCTTTATAGACTGGGTTTGCTGTATTATCTCGACATTCTATATGGACTGGGTTGGCTTTATTATTTAGACATTCTATATGGACTGGGTTGGCTGTATTATCTAGACATTCTATATGGACTGGGTTGGTCGTATTATCTAGACATTCTATATGGAATGGTTTGGCTGTATTATCTAGACATTCTGTATGGACTGGGTTGGCTGTATTATCTAGACATTCTATATAGACTGGGTTTGCTGTATTATCTCGACATTCTATAAGGACTGGGTTGGCTATATTATCTAGACATTCTATATGGACTGGGTTGGCTGTATTATCTAGACATTCTATATGGACTGGGTTGGCTGTATTATCTAGACATTCTATATAGACTGGGTTTGCTGTATTATCTCGACATTCTATAAGGACTGGGTTGGCTGTATTATCTAGACATTCTATATGGACTGGGTTGGCTGTATTATCTAGACATTCTATATAGACTGGGTTTGCTGTATTATCTCGACATTCTATACGGACTGGGTTTGCAGTATTATCTAGACATTCTATATGGACTGGGTTGGCTGTATTATCTAGACATTCTATATAGACTGGGTTGGCTATATTATCTAGACATTCTATATGGACTGTGTTGGCTGTATATTTACCTTCCAACTTGTTTGTCCTCATTTCTGTTGATGTAGACTTTTCTAAATACAACCAAAGACTCCAGTACATTCTCTGCCTCAGATTTAGGTGCATGAGTAGGACACATCATTGTCTACAAAACAATTAACATATAATAAGTCATTAACATTTATTCTGTTTTAGATTACAAGCACTTTTGTTTTTCATTAAAGTTTGTTTTACCTGTAAACAAATGCAGTTAGGATTTAAGTTAACAGTTTTAACACTTATCACCTAAGTTAGTGTTTAAATATTAACAATCATTCAGAGAAATGAATCGGCTAATCCAGAAAACTTTTTTTGACACAAACTAAACTGCTGGTATGACATTACCTCAACTAGAATTGTCCATTACCATTATGAATTTATACAAATATGAATGCTTTGATAGGTAAGGTAAGAACTTGAAAAACATGAGTGAAACTGAACATAAATGAATATACCACCTAAGATGAAGCACTGGAAAAGCAAGTTCTTTGAATTAAATTCTTGCTTGAAATGAAACAAAATCTTAAATCTTTATCAAATCATAAAAATTATAGTTCAATTATATAAAAATACACTCATTTATGTAAAGTACACTCACCTTATCCTGGAAGAACACACAGCCTGTTTTCTGAGCACATCCAAGATGGAACATTTTAGAACATCTGACATTAAAGCAGCTTAAGGTGGCTCCAACACATCTGCACACAACACATTCCAGTGTTGTACCTCGGGTAAAAGCCACATCTACATTCATTAAGTCTCCATTTAATGTCTCGTACACTTCTGATGACCACAAAGCACAGTTCAAATGAGCCCATTTATCTACATCCATATTTAGCAATCTACAAGTATTTTAATATGGTGTTATTTATGTCTACTCCGCTTGATGTTAGGTCTATACATTTAACTTATAGTGGCTTTGATAGCTGTTTAGACTAAATTATGACTTCAAGTTAACTATGAGATATTCAAAAAAATATTTATGAAAGCTGTATTGTAGATAATAAAATGGGATAAAACTAATGTGACAAATACTTATCAATATCAACCAGTTGTAGAAAAATGTGTACAATCTTGGATGAAAATATCATGGAATATCAATAAAAGAGGCCCAAAAGGGCCTTTATTTGCATGTGAATTTCAGACAGCCAAGCCGCTAGCTCTTGCCAGTTGAGCTAAAATGTTTCAGAAAAAAAGGATATGTATGTGAAATGGCTATACATCTACTGTCTATATACCAAATTTGAACCACATTGTATGATATATAAATATGTATCGGCCATTCATTTCTTTTTGCTTTTTATAATAATGGCGGCCATTTTGGATGCCACAGTATGTGTAAACTTTAATCTGGATCACTTAGGGACCTTGCACACCAAATTAGGTTCAAATAGGTCCATAGTTTCTGAGGAGAAGATTTTCAAAAAATTGGCTAAATATAGCACCTTATTTGAATATTCTGCTAATAGCGACCCAATAAAAATTGTTTCTGAAAAACCTGTTATATATGTTAAATGGCTATGCATCTACTTTCTATATACTAAATTGGAACTAAATCGGTTGATAAATGAACATGTATCTGCCATTTATCACTTTTTCCTATTTATAGTAACGGTGGCCATCCTGGATGCCGCAGGAAGTTAATTTATGCAAACTTTAATCTGCATCACCTAGGGACCTTTCACACCTAATTTGGTTAAAATTGGTCCAGTAGTTTCAGAGGAGAAGATTAAAGTTTACACACGGACACAATCTGCTTCGCCATGCCATAAGCTCAAATGGCTAATGCCAGTTGAGCTAATAAAACCAGTAGCAGTTCTATACATATGATTGTCATTATCATCACATATTACACAATAAAGTAAGTCATTCTATCCAACTATTTATAAAACGGTATCAAATGCTCCAAAAAAAAAAAAAAAAAAAACTATTGCAAACTTTAAAAAAATTCCCAAAAATAAATTCATAAATATTGAAGGCATTATTATCAAAGCCCTATATATCCCTAAAATGCCATAACATTTACCTTGCTGGTCCATTTGTATTACCATCTCCTTTCTTAGTACAGAAAGCACAAATACGCTTGTCCTCTGGCAATGGGTCAGGTATAATGATAGTCCCTAATGCTTTCCAAAGCTGATAAAAATAAATATAACAATACATATTACATTGTAGTGCTTTTCCTCTATAAGGTATAAATAATTCCAAAATCTTTCATAAGCTTTAACATGAATTCAATAAGTGGATTTATGATACAAGGCATAAAGTAGATTACTGTAACTCAGGAAATTAATGCGAGCAAGAAATTAATGCGAAAAATGCGAGGCCCAGTTTAATCGCATTAAGTTCTTGTCGCATTTATTTTCCAATGTCTGTATTCTGTATATTTATTGTAAATTGAGTTACCTCCCTTAACCGGAAGTTGTTATTGTAACTGATTAATTAGAGCACATTCTCATTTAGCGGTATTTTTTTGCTGTTTCTTTCCTACTGGGAATTTTGCTACGGGTGAAATTGTGACTGTAAAATCATTTCAAACCTTGACTGGAACATCAAATTGAAATTACTGTGATTATAAGTAATCTAACATTCTAAACTTGTGAGTTGAAGGCGAACATCGGTTGTACATATGCCAACATGGACGTCCTAATTTTGAATGCTTTATTTTAATAAAAACTCCAAGCATTATATTTGAGTATGTTTGTTTATTTTAAAAAAAAACCCCACACATTTCTTTGTTCTGGTTAATTCAAAACAATGGGTCATCGGCACTTAAGAATTTACCCTCGGCACACCTCACTGTTTATTTTAATAAGGTCTATCGAAAGTTTGTTTATAACATGTTTTTAAATTAAGGAAGACATAATATAATGATTTCTGAGTCCATAATTTAATGTTTATAATTGTAAGATAAAAATAGGCAAAAATTTTAAAAATTGAAAAATTAAAAATGGCATTAATTTCAGTATGCATTTTACTTCAAAATCGGCAATTCGCATTAATTTCCTGATTTACAGTATATTATTTTTCATTATTTTAGTTTGAACACTGGTTTAAGTCTCCCATATCATTTTTCACTTTCGAAATTATCCATTTTTCATTGCGTGATCTTTGATGGCAGTAGCAAAAATCTTACAAAGGGATGTAGAAAATTTACCCATGTCAACCCCTGCTCCATTCCATTGACATTTCCTCTTAACCTTTCACGATTACATAATGTTGGATGTGTACAGAATATATTCCTTTGTATTTTCTCATTTTGGTGTAAACAACTGGATTTTAAGTACTATTATTTAATTTTGTCAGTATTACACTGTATAGATTATGTATTTTATAATATGATGATAAGCGCCATAGATATTTAGAGGTGGCTATATTATTTACTTTTGACCCACCTTTTTGCAAAAGGCTTATATTATTTATTTTTGACCCACCTTTTTTGCAATATCAACTGTATTAAAATGTCATATACTTAATTTTTACACAGATTCGATTTTTGGTTAGATATATTTCTTGTTTGTTAGTAATTAGTGTTCAGTAGTTTCTAGTCATTTATTGTAAGTAAAATGGTCATGTCTTACAAATAATGTTTAATTTTACTGGCATTTGGAATAAATGCTATATTTCAATCATACTTTAGTCTTGCGTTATTTTGCAAAAACTAGCAGATATCCACATTGAAAGAATAATATAATTATTATTCCATCATAATGCTTGTTCTTTATCTATATCTAGTAGTTCACCTTACGTAATTTCTCTTCAATAAAAATTTAGCCTATACAAAAGGAACCATTCATTATACAGTTATTAACTATGATGCATACATTTTAGAGGCAACTTATGAGATGGTCTCCATTTTAAAACACTATAATGTTATATCATGACCTATGATAGTGTTAATTGGTATGGCCCCACAATTTTATAAATTCAACACATCATTTGTTAAGTCATGCAGTTAATTTAAAAGCGCTAATCTTTACCACACTGTAACTGTACTGACTAGATTTTACAAATTGCAAAAAATTTACCAGAGATTAATAATTTAAAAAAAAAAAATTGACAAACCTACCACTTCAATTTCAGTTTCTGGAGTTTCTGGTATGATTCCAATATCGTCACTGAAATCTTGAGTCCAAGTTTTGTATCTTTTATCCTTCCATTTTTTAATCAATGGCTGTAAAAGGAACAAACAAATACATGAAAATGATTGCTATTTAAGAAACAGTGAATCACTGACTAAGGTATGTTTTTTTCAAATCTCTAATTGTTTAAAGTGTTAAAAAAAATTTGTGTGTAAGCTAATATGATTTATGATGCAAAACTTCTTGCATAAATCAGTTTGTGGTAATTTTGTCAAACATTTTATTCATGTTTCGTTAAGATTTTTATTTTCTACTACCATCGGGTTAAGCTTTAAACAAAAGGCCCAATAGGGCCTGTATCGCTTAACTAGCAAACAAGTTGCAGCTTATTTTGTGAAAATTACGTTAACCAAAAATTTCTCAAAATAAAAGGTCTAGTGGTGCTAAATGGTCACTTGAGGACATCAGTTCTGTGGTTTATGCTCATAAATTAAGCAGATACATTCTTAAAATGAGTATTAAATTTAATTCTTCTTTTGTGTAAACTAAATAATTTTTTTTCACAGATGTCACTTAATTACCATTGTTTGAGAAATGATAAGAACCGATGAACACATTTATGACATATTCTTTATTATTATGTATATCTATGACAAATAAAACATTCCAGCACCCTTCAGTTACTGTAAAAATGCAATAATCAGTGTTAATTATATATCTTGTATTATAAACAAATTTTGATTGTTAATATCTTCATGTGGAATAAAAAAGTTACATGTGATTTGTAGACATATCACTAAAACTGAAACCATTAAATTTAGATGTAAGAAACAGTCCATTATGTGCTTAACCAATGCAGGATAGAGAAGTTTTACACCCTAGACTGAGCTGTATCCTACATGGATACTCGATATAATGTCTGATTTCAATGATAAGAAATACACAAGTAAACTATATGTAAAATTTCACATTCATAATAATAGTATTGTATAAAGTGGCTATCACTCCATTACCTATAAATTAAATTTGACTAAATTGGTTCATAAATAAACATATCATGGCTCTTTTCACTTTTTGCTTTTTTTTGTCATCTTGCATAACACAACAAGAGGGCCCATGGGCCTTAACAGTCACCTGAGGATATGTCCATTATTGTTTGCAAAGTGCAATAGACAATATATTAAGTACAGAAACTTTAAAAGTTTTCTCATGTTAAGAACTGCCACAAAACTTAATAAGAAATATATCCACTCACATTTCATTTATAAGTACCTGTAGCTTATATAATATGCATGAATGAACTGTAGTGCAATAAATAATTTCCAAATCATTAATCAATTTCAGTATACTTATGCAGCTATGTCCTTGACCTTTGAACATATATGACCTCAAACCATACATGATTGTCATGTCAATACCTACAATATTCTAATATACATGCCAATGCATGAAATAAATAACTTTCAAGACTAATTTATAATTTTAGTATTCCTCTGTTGATATGACCTTGACCTTTGAACATATAACCTTGAACCAAATATCAAAATGATTGCCATGTCAATACCTACAATATTCTAATATACATGCCTATACAAAAAGTTAATAGTTTTCAAGATAATTAGCAATTTAAGTCATCTTCTGCAGCTGTGACCTTGAACTTTCAACATATGACCTTGTACCATATATCAAAATGATTGTCATGTCAATACCTACAATATTCCAATATACATGCCTATATAAAAAGTTATAGTTTTCAAAGATAATTAGCAATTTAAATCTTCTTTTGCAGCTGTGACCTTGACCTTTCAACATATGACCTTGTATCATATATTAAAATGATTGTCATGTCAATACCTACAATATTCTAATATACATGCCTATACAAAAAGTTAATAGTTTTCAAGATAATTAGCAATTTTAGTCATCTTCTGCAGCTGTGACCTTGATCTTTCAACATATGACCTTGAACCATATATCAAAATGATTGTTGTCACAATACCTACAATAGTTAATAGTTTTCAAAGATAATGAGCAATTTAAGTTTTTTTTTTGCAGCTGTGACCTTGACCTTTCAACATATGACCTTGAACCATATATCAAAATGACCGTCATATCAATACCAACAATATTCTCTAATATACATGCCTATACAAAAAGTTATAGTTTTCAAAGATCATTAGCAATTTAAGCTCTCTTTTCCAGCTGTGACCTTGACCTTTCAATATATGACCTTGTACCATATATCAAAATGATCGTTGTCGCAATATCTACAATATTCTAATATACATGCCTAAACAAAAAGTTAATAGTTTTCAAGATAATTAGCAATTTATGTCTTCTTTTGCAGCTGTGACCTTAACCTTTCACCATATGACCATGACCCATATATCAAAATGATTCACATGTTAATACCTACAATATTCTAATATACATGCCTATACAAAAAGTTAATAGTTTTCAAGATAATTAGCAATTTGTCTTCTTCTGCAGCTTTGAACTTGACCTTTAAGCATATGACCTTGATCCATATATCAAAATGATCGTCATGTCAATACCTACAATTTTCTAATATACATGCGTATACAAAAAGTTAATAGTTTTCAAGATACAGTGACAAATATATAATTTTTAGCAGTTTCCCCACTCAGTGCCTTACAATTTCCCCATTTTGAGCTCCATGGCTACCATTTGTGCAAATCTGAAAATAGATGACCTAAAGATGTTACAAATGAAATAACTAAGGTATATCTTTTGTAGTTTCAGAGGAGAAGATTTTTAAATTTTTTCACTATTTCCCCCCTTATGGGGCCCCAAGGGGACATAACTCCTTCATTTCTGCAAATCTGAAAGGGCTTCACCCAGGCATGATGGTTACCAAGTTTCATTAAATTCAGCTCAGGTGAGCTAAAAAGTTAATTTGTACAAACTTTAAACTACTCCATCAAGGGAACATCCATACCAAACTTGTTTCCATTTGGATCAATAGTTTTAGATGAGAAGATTTTCAAAACAAGAGGCCCAATAGGGCCTGTGATGCTCAACTGGCTGCATATGTAAGACAATGTTTGTTTTTGTTTGTAATTCTGTTTAATGTTCAACTCAAGAATATTTCACTTATATGGAGACTGTCAGTTTTGGAAATGGTGGAAGACACTGGAGTATTGGAGAAAACCACGACCAAGCAGCAAGTTAACTGACAAATTTTCAAAGATGAAGTGCTAGCGCCACTGGGAGGTTAATGCGCAATGTCAGGGGTGAGAGGCGCCGTGATCCGTAACATTGAATGCTTAAGACCACTCGGCCACTGTGGCCCCTGTAAGACAATGTGATGTGTGATGTGGTTACCATGATTGGTTGATTAGCTAAAAATGGGAAATAAATTGAACTTATGACCGCTTTTGCTTCATTGAAGCCTACTTTGCAACACACATGCAGGCATGCTTTGCCATGCCATAAACTCAGCTGGGTTTAGCCATTTGAGCTTAAATGAATCAACAATGGCTATTTTGTTTATATATATATATATATATATATATATATATATATATATATATATATATATATCTAGTAACAACGGGCATCTTGGACTGGTACAAACTTTTTTTAGGCTGATGTAGGAACCTTCCACATGAAATTTGGTTCCATTTGGCCCAGTGGTTTCAGAGGAGAAGATTTTCAAAGATTTCGCTAAATATTACACCTAATTTGCATAATTCTTGAAAATTGGGTCATTGAAAAGTTTTTCACAAAAACTTGTTATATATGTTAAATCCCCCATTAATATACTTTCTACATTTCAAATTTAAGCTTAATTGGTGGAACAATGGATCAACAATGGCCATTTTTGTGTTTTTTCTATTTATAGTAATGGCAGCCATCTTGGATGTCAGGCGGGGTCGCCTGGTATAAACTTTAGTCTACACCACCTAAGGACCTTCCACACCAAATACGGTTCCAGTCGGCCCAGTGGTTTCAGAGGAGAAGATTTTCAAATTGATAAAATATTACACCTCATTTGCATAATTCGTATAAATCAGGTCAATGAAAAATTTCTCAGAAAAACCTGTTATATATGTTGAATGCCCCGCTATCTTCTCTCTTCATTTCAAATTTGAACAAAAACAGTTAAAAAATGACTCAACAATGGCTATTTACATGTTTTTACTATTTATAGCAACAGTGGCCATCTTGGATATCAGGCTGGATCGCCTGGTAAAAACTTTAGTCCACCCAACCTAAGGACCTTCCACACCGAATTTGGTCCCAATTGGCCCAGTGGTTTCAGAGGAGAAGATTAAAGTTTATGCATGCACGGATGCACACAAAACCATGCCATAAGCTCAGCTGGCTATAGCCAGTTGAGCTAAAAATCAGCTATTTGTAGCAGCTAATTTGCACTTATCCCTATATATGAGCTAATCATAAATATTAGGGAAAAACCTGTTACTTATGTTTAAAAGTTATCTCTTTACCCTCTCTATATCAAATTTGAACTATATTGGTGAAAAATAAACCTGTAATGGTCATTTTGCACATTTTGTTATTTATAGCAATGGCAGCTGTCATGGATATCACAAGAAGTTGATTTGTAGAAACTGTAAACTAGTCTAGTACTCACCCTAGGGACCATCCATGTTAATTTAGTTCCATTTGGCCCAGTAGTTTCAAAGTACAAGATTAAAGTTTATACAAGCACTCATGGATGCATGCACACTGTACTATGGTACTAAGGTACATTATATTTTTTTTAAATATTCAATTAATATCAACTATAATGAATATTGCCCCTTGTTTGCATAGTCCTATCTGGTGCAAACAGCTATCTTTTATGTCAGTTTCATCATCTGTATTACAGATATCAAGCAAAGTGTGGCAAAGCCACATGAAGCTATGATTTATGGTAATTTGAGAGAAAGAAAGTATGAAGAAAGTCTGACTACAACAACAATAAAAACTTTCCTTTTTTCCTGCAAATATAGATACAAACCAAAACAACAACAAAATATAGATACTGTTCAGAAGTTGTACATCATGAGACTTTCAACATTAAATATATACTGGAAAAAGGAAAAACAGACTTGTATGTCTAAAACTACAATGGGAATATTGTCTACATAATGTAAGTTACTTTGATGGAATACACTTCTGCATTATGTATTGGAAGGTGATTTTGCATGACATAAACCACATGCTGCATGATAAAGACATTCAGCAAATGGACTTTTTCCATATTTTTACTCTTTGTAACATGTGGTGTTCAGTGTGTCTTGCTTGCTGCATAAAGCATTTAAATTCAATTAATGAAAAAACAAATTACACACAACTATTTTGCTGTAGATTCTGTCAAAAACAATGTTCAGAGTTCCCAGTTTAATATTATGTAAAACATACAGTTTCTGTTTCAGTGCCACTGTTCTCAATTAAAGTCACTGATATAGGTTACCTAGAATTATTTCTATTCAGTTTTAAATATGTTTATTGAACATAGATCTATGGAAAAAAAAACTCTTGTTTGCATATCTCTCACTGTGTGAACATGAATCTGAGAGCAAAAAAAAAGGTGTTTCTTTCTTATTGTAAATTGCTATACAATGTAGGCATTCCTTTCTTATGTAAATAACTATTTTTATAAGTGTTACTTTCTTGTGTAAATGGTCTTATTTATAGGTGTTCCTTTCTTGTATTAAATTGCTATGTTTATAAGTGTTCCTTTTTTAAATAATAAATGGCTATATTTACAGGTGTTTCTTTCTTATTGAAAATGGATATATACATTATATATCTCAACGTTATTTTGAAGTTCTAAGTTTTACAAGTTTTCATTTAAAAGTTTTATCATTTTTACATGTCTAAAATTTTTGCAATAAAATTTACAAATTCTAGCATTTATATGTACTTCTAAATTTTAATATGTCTAAACTTAAGCACCATACATAAAACATATATACTCCAATGAAGTATCTTAACCTCTTTAATAATTAAACATACCCTTAGAGGAAACTCAGGACCAAAACCACCAGGCCTACGATGCTTTAAAGCTTTTCTTTCATCTAGTTTATGACGTAAAGGAGAAGTTACCAGTCTAGCCACTTGTGCTGTTGGAGTTGATGGAGTGGAGTGTGTATTGGACTCAGCTGTGGCTGGTGTAGGTGAACCACTATGAGGACTTAACATCTCAGATGGTGTTGAGGTAGAAATTGCTAAATGAGGTTTGACTTCTATGGTTGGTGGCTCTTCATCTGGTTTGGAAGGAGGGTTTACAGCTTGGTAAATCATAGCAAATTGCATAAAACATTTATGACTACAGAAAAATGTTTCTTCATCTTCAATTTCCTGTAAATAAAAATTTAAAAAAATCTATACATGTATCCAATGACCAAATCAAAATTTCTTTCAATATTTCTCATTTTACTATAACTGACATAATAGGGCCTAAACCCTTTAACTGGGCCTACTTCTTTAGAGCAGATTTTAAAAAAAAATGCATAATCTGTGTTAAATGACTTTACATCTACTTTAAAATGAGGGTTAACAATGATCATACATACATATCCATATACATTGTACATATGGTGTACCATAGGTGAGCTAAAAATGAAATTAGACGGAAAAAATGCTTTTTACAGGTTTTATTGAACACTGGCAAATTTTCTTTAAAAAATAAATTTAGGGACAATATGGAAAAAAATCAACCAGCAAGCTCAAGTTAACTCAGGCAATGAGCAGTGCGGGGATCTAGAAGCCCAATCTTACAACCACTCAGCCAACCAGTGAAGATTATTTTAGTCATACCATGTAGCCCAGCAGGGATTGGTACCCATTACTCTTGAATCATGAGCTTAATGCCATTATTACTCTGCTATACATTTATTTTATTTACTTACTTTAAAAGCAAACTGGTCTTCCTTGATTAAAAATGGCATTTCAGACTTTTTCTTTTTAACACCAGAATCTAGAATCACTACCTCACAATAACGACAAAACTTAGGCTTGGCTTGTATAAGAGAATGTATATTTACTGCTTCTTCTTTATCTGTCAATAAAATGTAATGTCAACAACATACAATTGATATAGGTAAACACATACTTGTTGATTTTAAAACATATTAAGACCTGTCATATTTTACCCGAAGTAAAATAAAAATTGGTCTAACCAGAACCAATTTATTTTTTCATCATTGTTTATTTAACCTGTATTAACCTGGTTAATTTGAACAAATTTGAATCCTAAGTTCACAAAGTGTTCTGCATAACTAAGTTGTTTTTTAACATGAATGACTTGATTTTACTCAAACTTTTCACTCTGAAAGCTACATATATATATAACAAGGTACCCTGTAATTAGAACTGTGTTTATGATTTCTCAGATATTTCCATATATATTTCAGAAACTCTTAAAATCTAAAGCATTTAATTACAGGCGAATAAACTTTATTTTGTGTTTTCATGCTTATATTTTAATACTATTTCATGCAATTAATATTAGGGAGACTAGTTTATATAAGAGTCTTACTCTTGTTCTGGAATTCCTTACTTGTGTAATGTAAACTTGTTTGTATTATTGCTTAACAAAAATAAATACTGTTTAAACTAATTAATATAATACTCACGTTTCATACTTGTTTTCAACATTTCTGGTGAGGGACTCCTGCTTACTTCATAGGTTGGTGGTACAGCAATCTTCAATAGTTCTGCTATTTGTGATAAAACACCTCCAATATCGTCTGCTGCACTTGCAGACAAGGTCAAGGTCACTGAGATGTCCTGATTCAGATTGCTGTCTTTGAACGGTTGTGCTAGACTTGATGATAAACTCTGCATATGCTTAGATAGATTTTCCTTTTCCTGCAACATACTTGCTGTTTTTTTCTCTTGTATATCTAAATCTCTTTCATAGAATTTGTTTCCTTTCTGTTTTATCTCTGGTTTTACAGAAGACATTCTAACAGGGACTGGCTCTATCAGAGGGACTGATGGAGAGCAACGGTCTTCTTCAGACAGTGCTGGTGCTATTGGCCGTAATAATGGGAAATCATCTTTCTCTGTATAACCAAACTCATGTTCTGGGGATGATGATGAAATTATTGAGCTTGGACTATCAACTCTGAAAGACAATCCCAAGAATGAACTTTAATTATGTCTTTTATTGCCATTTTAATGATAAGATATGGTAAAACATAAAAATAAAAATTTTGACACATTCTGATACTTTATTATAACGAAACCTACTTGAGTATGATTGAGACAAGATAATTAACAGAGTCACTCTGCCTGATCATTGTTAACATTGTTTCAAGTTTCACAACTTAAAATTCTTTGGTTTTGCCCATATAAACATCCTATCAAACATAATTCATGTAGCTTAAAAACTGATGGAAATGGCAGCCAGACAAATCATATATCCCTAAACAAACAGATGGACAGGGTTCATCAATATGCCTTTGACTGTCTAACATTAGGGCATAAAAATTTGTCATGCATGTTAAATGTTCAGCTATTTGTAGTACTTTTGTTTTAAATTTGAAATAAATTCATTTTTAATTTTAATAGTGTTATAGTGTAATGATTTATTAAGAGAATATTTCTAGAGAACAATGTCTGACCCATAACTCTAAGCATTACATGAAGAGTTTTCAACTTCAGAACTTATAGCTGGCCTGTGACTACAGAAGAGAATATTTTTACAAATTCAACAAGAATTTTTTTTATAAAATCTAGCATATCTTGAAGTAATTTATTGTTTATACAGTCAAACCTGCAACAGAAATTTGGCTGAAACGGAGGGGTGGTCATTCAAATGAGTGGCTGCCAGAGAGAAGGGGTACTGTTTCTTTAAACCTTACTATGAAACTTTTTGATTGAACAAAAACTTGGCTTTTTTTCTTTTTTCTTTTTTAAATTTTTAGTGATTTTAAGGAATTAGGTTGGTAATTTTTGGCTATGGACATAATTGAAGTTTGACATTTTTAGCTATGTAATTATGCAAGTATTTTTCAAAAGACTAAATAGGGTATGGTTTCGGATTTCAAAATCCTATGCAATTATTTAAATATATGCTATTATCCAATAATAACCATGCCTACCAATTCCACAGTTCATTATCCTGGCACCTGCTAAAAAAGTATATACTCTGATCTTCTGATGTCGACTTAAGATTACTTGTATATATTCTTACCGAAATTGGTGCTCAGGCTTTATTTCAATTTAAGAACAGGGGGTTTGTAATCTTCTATAGACATGGTTACTGGGATGTATGCTTATCTGTATTGGAGCTCTGGCTTATGTTTAACATTCTAGGATATGGAAGGTATGGAGTCCTCTATAGACACTTATCTGTATTGAGACTCAGGCTTAGGTTCAACATTCTTGGATATGGAAGGTATGGAGTCCTCTATAGACACTTATCTGTATTGAGGCTCAGGCTTAGGTTCAACATTCTTGGATATGGAAGGTATGGAGTCCTCTATAGACACTTATCTGTATTGAGGCTCAGGCTTAGGTTTAACATTCTAGGATATGAGGGTATGGAGTCCTCTATAGACACTTATCTGTATTGAGACTCAGGCTTATGTTTAACATTCTAGGATATGGAGGGTATGGAGTCCTCTATATACACTTATCTGTATTGAGACTCAGGCTTATGTTTAACATTCTAGGATATGGAGGGTATGGAGTCCTCTATATACACTTATCTGTATTGAGACTCAGGCTTATGTTTAACATTCTAGGATATGGAGGGTATGGAGTCCTCTATATACACTTATCTGTATTGAGACTCTGGCTTAGGTTCAACATTCTAGGATATGGAGGGTATGGAGTCCTCTATATACACTTATCTGTATTGAGACTCAGGCTTATGTTTAACATTCTAGGATATGGAGGGTATGGAGTCCTCTATATACACTTATCTGTATTGAGACTCAGGCTTATGTTTAACATTCTAGGATATGGAGGGTATGGAGTCCTCTATATACACTTATCTGTATTGAGACTCAGGCTTATGTTTAACATTCTAGGATATGGAGGGTATGGAGTCCTCTATATACACTTATCTGTATTGAGACTCAGGCTTAGGTTCAACATTCTTGGATATGGAAGGTATGGAGTCCTCTATAGACACTTATCTGTATTGAGGCTCAGGCTTATGTTTAACATTCTAGGATATGAGGGTATGGAGTCCTCTATATACACTTATCTGTATTGAGGCTCTGGTTTACGTTTAACATTCTAGGATATGAGGGTATGGAGTCCTCTATATACACTTATCTGTATTGAGACTCAGGCTTATGTTTAACATTCTAGGATATGAGGGTATGGAGTCCTCTATATACACTTATCTGTATTGAGACTCAGGCTTATGTTTAACATTCTAGGATATGAGGGTATGGAGTCCTCTATATACACTTATCTGTATTGAGACTCAGGCTTATGTTTAACATTCTAGGATATGAGGGTATGGAGTCCTCTATATACACTTATCTGTATTGAGGCTCTGGTTTACGTTTAACATTCTAGGATATGAGGGTATGGAGTCCTCTATATACACTTATCTGTATTGAGACTCAGGCTTATGTTTAACATTCTAGGATATGAGGGTATGGAGTCCTCTATATACACTTATCTGTATTGAGACTCAGGCTTATGTTTAACATTCTAGGATATGAGGGTATGGAGTCCTCTATATACACTTATCTGTATTGAGACTCAGGCTTATGTTTAACATTCTAGGATATGGAGGGTATGGAGTCCTCTATATACACTTATCTGTATTGAGGCTCTGGTTTACGTTTAACATTCTAGGATATTGGGATATGGAGTCCTCTATAGACACTTATCTGTACTGAGACTCAGGCTTATGTTTAACATTCTAGGTTATGGAGGGTATGGAGTCCTCTATATACACTTATCTGTATTGAGGCTCTGGTTTACGTTTAACATTCTAGGATATGGGGATATGGGGATATGGAGCCTTCTATAGACAATTATTTGTACTGAGGCTTTGGCTTATGTTCAACATTCTAGGATATGGGGGTATGGAGTCCTCTATAGACACCTATCTCTATTGAGGTTCTGGCTAATGTTCAACATTCTAGGAATGGGGATATGGAGTCCTCTATAGACACTTATCTGTATTGAGTCTCATGCTTATGGTCAACATTCTAGGTTATGGGGGTATGGAGTCCTTTACAGACACTTATTTGTATTGAGGCTCTGGTTTATGTTCAACATTCTAGGATCTGGGGGTATGGAGTCCTCTATAGACACTTATCTTTATTGAGGCTCTGGCTTATGTTCAACATTCTAGGATATGGGGATAAGGAGCCTTCTATAGACAATTTTTTTATTGAGGCTCTGGCTTATGTTCAACATTCTAGGATATGGGGATATGGAGCCTTCTATAGACAATTATTTGTATTGAGGCTCTGGCTTATGTTCAACATTCTAGGATATGGGGGTATGGAGTCCTCTATAGACACTTATCTGCATTGAGGCTCATGCTTATGGTCAACATTCTAGGATATGGGGATATGGAGTCCTCTATAGACACTTAACTGTAATGAGGCTCTGGCTTATGTTTAACATTCTAGGTTATGGAGGGTATGGAGTCCTCTATATACACTTATCTGTATTGAGGCTCTGGTTTACGTTTAACATTCTAGGATATGGGGATATGGGGATATGGAGCCTTCTATAGACAATTATTTGTACTGAGGCTTTGGCTTATGTTCAACATTCTAGGATATGGGGGTATGGAGTCCTCTATAGACACCTATCTCTATTGAGGTTCTGGCTAATGTTCAACATTCTAGGAATGGGGATATGGAGTCCTCTATAGACACTTATCTGTATTGAGTCTCATGCTTATGGTCAACATTCTAGGTTATGGGGGTATGGAGTCCTTTACAGACACTTATTTGTATTGAGGCTCTGGTTTATGTTCAACATTCTAGGATCTGGGGGTATGGAGTCCTCTATAGACACTTATCTTTATTGAGGCTCTGGCTTATGTTCAACATTCTAGGATATGGGGATAAGGAGCCTTCTATAGACAATTTTTTTATTGAGGCTCTGGCTTATGTTCAACATTCTAGGATATGGGGATATGGAGCCTTCTATAGACAATTATTTGTATTGAGGCTCTGGCTTATGTTCAACATTCTAGGATATGGGGGTATGGAGTCCTCTATAGACACTTATCTGCATTGAGGCTCATGCTTATGTTCAACATTCTAGGATATGGGGCTATGGAGTCCTTTATAAACTTATTTGTACTGAGGCTCCGGCTTATGTTCAACATTCTAGGATATGGGGGTATGGAGTCCTCTATAGACACTTATCTGTATTGAGGCTCATGCTTATGTTCAACATTCTAGGATATGGGGATATGGAGTCCCCTATAGACAATTATTTGTATTAAGGCTCTGGCTTATGTTCAACATTCTAGGATATGGGGGTATGGAGTCCTCTATAGACACTTATCTGTATTGAGGCGTATGCTTATGGTCAACATTCTAGGATATGGGGGTATGGAGTCCTTTATAGACACTTATCTGTATTGAGGCTTAAGGGCTCAATTTTAGGATATAGGGGTGTGAATCCTCTATAGACATGATTACTGGAAATTATGCTTACCTGTATTGAGGCTCAGGCTTTGGTTCAATTCTAGGAAAGGGGGGTAGTAAATCTTCTACAGACATAGAACTACTTTGAGTGATGTGTGTGGTCTTTCCTGCAGATGAATGCTGTGTTAACTTAGACACCATTGTAGGAAGTCCATATTGGTTTGGATTCAGTTGGTATCTGTGAGGCTCTGTACCTAATTAACAAATAAAAGGTGTTTAAATAGTCTATGTCTTTTGTTTCCCTACAGATTGAACATTGTTATTTTTTGCTATCACAACTTAAGATGCACAATACAAGAACTGCTCTTTCTTTCTTGAAATTCCAATCAACTTCCTAAATTTTATGTTGTGACCAAATAATTATAAAAGGTCAGTTAATAGGACAAAAGTAAAACTACATAGTGATTCTGGTGATTCTATATGCCTATATGCCTCCCTCAAACCAATATATATATATATATATATATATATATATATATATATATATATATATATATATATATATATATATATATATACAGTCCAACCCACTTAATCGTATATTGGATAATAGCATAAATCGGATAAGTGCATATGATTTTGAAATCCAAAACCATTACCTATGAATTCTATTGAAAAATACCTGCTTAACAGCAAAGCCGAAAAGTCCAACCCTGTTTAACTGCATAGAAAAAATCTTGACCCGATCTCTAACCATCACTAATTATTTTGAATATTTGGAATTTTTCTTCAAAATGTAGTTTACAGAGAACTATGACAGGCGAATCATTAATTAGTTGTACAAAGATGCACTTAATAAATTGTTAAAACAACGCAGACACATGAGATATCTACAATAGGTCGAGCATTTAGTATTATTACATAAGTCTGAGTAATGCTACCATGTGCGTACGTGACAGACAATGGTTCAAATATCAAAGATAAAAAATCAGGTTTTTGTTTATTAATCAGTAAATACCTGAAGTCGCTTGCCTAATGGTTTTGTTTCATCCTCCGAAATGTCATTACTCTCGGTTATAACTTGTTTATTTAGTAATTAAATTGAATAAATGAAGCAACAATAGGTCAATCGGCCTTAACCATCTGAGAATATGGCCAAAATCATTGGCAAAAATACATACAATATTCTAATATACATGCCTATACAAAAGGTTAAATAGTTTCCAAGATAATTAACAATTTCAGTCTTTTTATGCATCTATGACCTTGACCTTCGAACGTATGACCTTGAGTCATATATCAAAATGATCGTCATGTCAATACCTACAATATTCTGATATATATGTCTATAAAAAAAGTTAATAGTTTCCAAGATAATTAACAATTTCAGGCTTTTTATGCACCTATGACCTTGAACCTTGTACATATGACCTCGGGTCATATATCAAAATGATCGTCATGTCCATCTTTACAATATTCTAATATATATGCCTATGAAAAAAGTTAACAGTTTTCAAGATAATTAACAATTTCAGGCTTTTTATGCATCTATGACCTTGACCTTTGAACGTATGACCTTGAGTCATATATCAAAATGATCGACATGTCAATACCCCCAATATTCTGATATATATGTCTATACAAAAAGTAAATAGTTTCCAAGATAATTAACAATTTGAGTCTTTTTATGCATCTATGACCTTGACCCTTGAACGTATGACCTTGAGTCATATATCAAAATGATCGTCATGTCAATACCTACAATATTCTGATATATATGTCTATAAAAAAAGTTAATAGTTTCCAAGATAATTAACAATTTCAGGCTTTTTATGCACCTATGACCTTGAACCTTGAAAGTATGACCTTGAGTCATATGTCAAAATGATCGCCATGTCCATCTTTACAATATTCTAATATATATGCCTATGAAAAAAGTTAATAGTTTTCAAGATAATTAACAATTTCAGGCTTTTTATGCATCTATGACCTTGACCCTTGAAAGTATGACCTTGAGTCATATATCAAAATGATCGTCATGTCAATACCTACAATATTCTAATATATATGCTTATGAAAAAAATTAACAGTTTCCAAGATAATTAACAATTTCAGGCTTTTTATGCTCCTACAACCTTGACCTTTGAATGTATGACCTTGAGTCATATATCAAAATGATTGTCATGTCAATACCTACAATATTATAATATATATGTCTATACAAAAAGTTAATAGTTTCCAAGATAATTAACAATTTCAGGCTTTTTATGCACCTATGACCTTGACCTTTAAATGTATGACCTTGAGTCATATATCAAAATGATTGTCATGTCAATACCTACAATATTCTAATATATATGCCTATGAAAAAAGTTAACAGTTTCCAAGATAATTAACAATTTGAGTCTTTTTATGCATCTATGACCTTGGCCTTTGAACGTATGACCTTGAGTCATCTATCAAAATGATCGTCATGTCCATCTTTACAATATTCTAGTACATATGCTTATGAAAAAAATTAACAGTTTCCAAGATAATTAACAATTTCAGGCTTTTTATGCTCCTACAACCTTGACCTTTGAATGTATGACCTTGAGTCATATATCAAAATGATTGTCATGTCAATACCTACAATATTATAATATATATGTCTATACAAAAAGTTAATAGTTTCCAAGATAATTAAAAATTTCAGGTTTTTTATGCACCTATGACCTTGACCTTTAAATGTATGACCTTGAGTCATATGTCAAAATGATCGTCATGTCAATACCTACAATATTCTAATATATATGCCTATGAAAAAAGTTAACAGTTTCCAAGATAATTAACAATTTGAGTCTTTTTATGCATCTATGACCTTGGCCTTTGAACGTATGACCTTGAGTCATCTATCAAAATGATCGTCATGTCCATCTTTACAATATTCTAGTACATATGCTTATGAAAAAAATTAACAGTTTCCAAGATAATTAACAATTTCAGGCTTTTTATGCTCCTACGACCTTGACCTTTGAATGTATGACCTTGAGTCATATATCAAAATGATTGTCATGTCAATACCTACAATATTATAATATATATGTCTATACAAAAAGTTAATAGTTTCCAAGATAATTAAAAATTTCAGGTTTTTTTATGCACCTATGACCTTGACCTTTGAATGTATGACCTTAAGTCATATATTAAAATCATTGTCATGTCAATACCTACAATATTCTAATATATATGCCTATGCAAAAAGTTAATAATTTTCAAGTTAATGCACAATTTTAGTTTTTATAAGCAATAAATAACATTTCAGGAGCAACAACTCCTATATGCATTATCATATAGTTACAAAACTTTGTATCTTTTTGAATTTTGTCATTCTGAAAATTTTTAAAGAAAATAGCCTAAAACTGCAAAATTACAAACTAGGTAATGACCTTGAACTTTGACCTTGACCCCATTTTGAAGGTTATTTTAAGAAAAAGTCAAAACTGAAAACCCCATGTCATTATCTGTTCAAGTAGTCAAGTTATAACAATTTGAAGCCATTTTACGAAATTTTTAAAATTAAACACAAAAACGCGTAACCCATTTTTTGGCCAAATTTCACGAAATGAACAAACTACAGGCTTAAGACCCTAGAGAAGCCAAATATCACATCAGATTTTTTCTCCCATCATCGGTTTCGGAGAAGAAGATTTTTTAAGATTTTTGGACCCCTAGGTCACCTTGACCTAGTTTTGGTAGCCATGAACAAATCTGAATTGCACTGGCCCATATATGCTTCTGACCAAGTATCATTGAAATCTGTCCAGCAGTTTTGGAGGAGAAGTCGAAAATAGGTGTTAACGACGCACACACGCACGCACATACACACGCCGCCCTATGCCATAAGCTCACATGACCTTTCGGTCAGGTGAGCTAAAAACCAGCTGATTGTTAAATGACACAGTTGTCGCGTGTCTATCAAGGAGGATACCACATGGGTTTTTGTATGGAACCTCTTTCACCACGGTACCATTTTAGAAAAAAATTTATTGATAAATTAATTAAGAAAGACATAAAAACATTGCATACCTAATAAAAAAGGGCCAATGTGAGGTTTAAAAATTATGGCAAAATTAATAGAAATTACATTTCATGTACAAGTAAAATGACCCTTTTGAACCTCTCAGATTAAGTTGGTTGCAATTAAATAATTTTATCATTTTTGGTACAAAATTATTCTCTAGTTGTGGGATGGAAATTTATCTTTATTTCATACAAGAATATAATACTACTTTTCTTACATGTATGATCATTTAATTGACACCATCTATGCAGGAACTTTGTCGATAGCTTTGTCGATATGTGTAAAAAGTAAAACCAGCTTAATAACATTTATCGGTTAATCAAATATAGTTTTTAATCACAGAGGCTATGCGATTATATATATTTTACAGGATTCTAGTTTTTGCTATTAAGAATAATGGCATAAATTACCTGTTACATGGTAAGTTTGCTATGGGTGTGGGTGTCACACATGGTGATTCTAAATACCCCTTCTAACTTTGGCATTGGTATGAGTGTAAAACATGGTGATTCTTTATATATTCTCCTGTAAGTTTTTTAGGGAATGGAAGAATAATGTTATCTCAAGTAAAGGTGATACCATGAAGTCAGACAAGGGTTTGAACCTACAACTTATGATTCAAAAATTTTCCAAAAATTGACCACATATCTTTAGTCAAGACAAACTTAGTTAGTAAGAGGCGTCAAAAAGAAAGTTGTTAATGAGGCCAAATTGTATGATAATCTTATCTGCAATTCTTAAAGGAGAGTTACAAATAGAAGTATGCCAGAGTACTGTCTGACATAGAAACAGTTACAGTTTATTCAAAATTAAGTATATAAGGCAATATATAAAACCCTCTAATGCTCACTCAAGTAGACATATAACATCAGTTATGCTACAGATGCCCATATCTTCATAATCAAAAGTCAAATACAATGTCTACAATGAATTACCCCTTTTTCTAACTAAGTTTTACTTTATCAGAATACTTACCTAAGTTGTGATCCTTTTGACCATCGCTTAAATATTTTCTCCTTATTTCTAAATCTTTCTGTGCTCCAATAAGTGATTCTAAGGGAGGTAACCCTAAGAAAATTGTGCTGGTATAAAAATCAGCCACACCATCCAAAAGCATCTACCAAAAACACCCTTTAATTGAGGATCATCTAAAAAAAATTACAAAATTTTAAGGCCATATGAAAAATTAGTTATAGATATAGCAATTACAAGTTTAAAATTTTGCAAAAGTTCTCCTTTCTTTAAACCAGAGCTAGAAAACCAAGAGGCCAAATGGTTCTTGATGCTAACATAAGACATAAAGCATAACAAGGATGTTGTATAAGCATTTACACCTTTAGTTAAGATCATTTATAAATTGATGTTATTATAAAATCTAATATAGAGTCTCCAAATTGTAAAACATTCAACAATATTTAAAAATCAGAATCACCTTGAATAAGAGTGAAGATCAACCAATATCTCAAACTTGATAAGGCTATATGACTTAGTGCTACATATAAAATTCAAGCTTCTAAACCTTAAAGTTGATGACAAAAAGGATGCTTAAAAGTTAAACTTCTTAAGATCACTGTGACCTATAATATAAGACAATGTCAACCAGCTTCAAAAATTTTGTCAAGCTTATGTTTATGATAAGTGTAAAATTTCAAGATTTTAACAAGATTTTTAAGTTTTATTAATTTAGGTCAATGTAGTTTAAGATCATTTTCTTTGAACTTTCTGGAGCTTCTTGATGCCATACAGGCCTTTTGAATTAAATCAGTTAACTATTTTCAAGTTTTTTTTTTACTCTAGGTCACTAATACATGTACTTTAAAGATTGTTTAGGTCAACCAGCATAGCCTTAATCTTCATATCTTAGTGCTGTATAAAATGTTTCAGGTTTCCAGGCCTTTTGGTTTATGGCAAAAAATGTTTGAGTGTTTTATTGAAGTCACTATTAACTGGAATGCTGATCAAGGTCAACCAAATTTGTACTACATGCCCTAATTTATAGGTGTGGTATAAAGCTTCTAATACTTTTGATTCCCAACAAGATAATGATATAAAAAATGGCACTTATCTATGCTCTACAAAGGAAATGCTTAAGTCAAGTAAAAACAAGAATAGAATTCTTGGGTCCCCCGCCGGTCAAGCAGTATACTAGTATACTGTATATGAAATTGCAATATTTTCAAACATTCAGGGCTGTTCCAGAATTAAATGTGTGGGGAGGTTGGGAGAAACATTTTTTTACCCCCACCATCCATTTTTTTTTCTATTTTTCCTGTCGCAAATATATCCAAAATACTACAATCTAAAATCAAACAAATACCTATTAACATATATAAGTTTATCTAAAATGTATGAGACAATATCACTGTACATTTTTTTTTTAAAAAATCATATTCAAGTTTCATACTCTGGTTTACATACTGTATAAAATCACATACCTTATTGCAGAGATATACATGTAAGAAAATGGTCAGAATAGGGGACAGGAAAAACACAAGATGATGCCTTGTCATCTGTTGTCAATATCTGGTCAAGATTGTTCCCATGAAAATGAGTTGCCTGACTGTAGGCATGAAAGCACTTTCAAGGTCAATTTTTTATATAATGAAGTAATTATTGTGGTCAAAGTCCCATAACTCCAACAAAAAGTATCCACCAAGGCTGATTTAGGAACTTGACCAAGGTATTAGTGGTATAAACATTTGGTATAAATTTCATGTAATCCGTCAAAATTTGTAGGCATGAGAGCGCTTACAAGGTCATAAAGTCCCATAACTCCAACAAAAAGTATCGACCAATGCTGATTTTCAAACTTGACCAAGGTAATAGTGGTATAAACATTTGGTATAAATTTAATGAAAATCCGTCAAAATTTGTAGGCATGAGAGCGCTTGCAAAAAAGTGTGACGGACGGAAACACGGACGCACGGACGCCCAGCATTTCTATGTCCCCACTCCGTGTTGCGACAGGGGACAATAATTTAAGTTTTAACAAGAAAACAGTAGCAAGACTACATCTAGTCTAATACATTATAACTATGAAATAGTTGATTTATAAATAGCTAAGTAGTAACTACAATGCAAAAGATATTAGATAATTAACCATTTTTGTATACTTATGCAGCTATAACCTTGACCTTGAACCATACATCTAAATAACAATACCTTTTATATTCTAATATACATCCTTCTACAAAATGTTTATACTTTTCAAGCTTATGCGAAATTTTAGTATTTAAAAGCAAAAATAACATTTAAGGACCAATAACTCCTACATGGATTACAATATAGTTAGGAAACTTAGTACCTTGTTAAATTTTGCCATGCTGAACATTTTATCAATGTTTTGATTTCATATATCTCTTAATGTTTTCAAGAAAATAGCCTATAACTGCACAAAAGCCAAATTAGGTTATGACCCTGATTTTTGAAGCAGTTTTGGAGGAGAAGTTGAAAATAGATGTTAACCACACACACACACACACACACACACACACACACACACACACACACACATGCATGCAAATACACATGCTGTAATATGCAATAAGCAAGAATGACCTAAAGTCAGGTGAGCTAAAAATAAAGAAAAAAATACCCTACCAGAAATCACAGAGGAACTTCCAGGAACACTACCAACAGCTAAATCTGTTCCTATACGAGGTTCTTGTAGTGGTACCATTGGCATATTACGTAGATGTTGTAGAAATCCTTCCGTTTTGTTGTCCTTGTCCTCCTCTTCTGTTAACTTCTTCAAACCTTTAGGTTTTCGTTGTCTTTTTTTGACAATTTTATCCTGATAAGGCCCCTGACTAGAAATTTGAACTTGATTCTGTACATGTGTCAGCAGATTGGGTTCCTGTAATAATGGATGAGGAGGGTCAGAAATATCCTGTACAGGGAGTGGCAGAGAATCTTCTCCATCCAGATTTTTCATTTTTTTCTTGCGTTTCTTGGGTTCTCCTGTGGCACTGAGTTTTCGTTTCACTTTCATTTTTCTCATTTCTTCAAATTCTTTTCTTCGTTGTTCATATGCTTGTCTTCTTATTTCTAAAAATAAAGTATTTAATTAAAATATTTTCCTTTTATGTTACTTTTTTAAGGCAATCCATGGTCAAGTGGTCTAAATTGCCAGCAAACTCAGGGATCACAGGAACTATCAATGACTAGGTTCAAATCATATTTTGGGTGATCTTTAGAGAGTATCTCTCAGTTTACCAAATATCAGTAGTTTTCCACAATCAAAGAAGTGATAACATTGATATAACTACCTCCTCTACACTCCAAAAATCACTGTGATAACTACATGTACAATATGACTCAATTATGCACACAAAAAATCATTGTGACAACTACAATATGCTCAATAATGCACACAAAAAATCATTGTGACAACTACAATATGACTCAATTATGCACACAAAAAATCACTGTGACAACTACAATATGACTCAATTATGCACACAAAAAAATCATTGTGACAACTACAATATGACTCAATTATGCACACAAAAAATCATTGTGACAACTACAATATGACTCAATTATGCACACAAAAAATCATTGTGACAACTACAATATGCTCAATAATGCACACAAAAAATCATTGTGACAACTACAATATGACTCAATTATGCACACAAAAAATCACTGTGACAACTACAATATGACTCAATTATGCACACAAAAAATCATTGTGACAACTACAATATGACTCAATTATGCACACAAAAAATCATTGTGACAACTACAATATGACTCAATTATGCACACAAAAAATCATTGTGACAACTACAATATGACTCAATTATGCACACAAAAAATCATTGTGACAACTACAATATGCTCAATAATGCACACAAAAAATCATTGTGACAACTACAATATGACTCAATTATGCACACAAAAAATCACTGTGACAACTACAATATGACTCAATTATGCACACAAAAAATCATTGTGACAACTACAATATGACTCAATTATGCACACAAAAAATCATTGTGACAACTACAATATGACTCGATTATGCACACAAAAAATCATTGTGACAACTACAATATGACTCGATTATGCACACAAAAAATCACTGTGACAACTTTAAATGTAAATAAATTGAAGACTCCTCACAACACTTGAAAGAAAAAAAAATTTAACAACTACAATGTGAACAAATTAAGACCCCACATCACACACAAAAAAAACACTGTGATAATTACAGTGTAACCAAATTAAAAACAAGAGGCCCATGGGCTTTAACGCTCACCTGAGGATATGGCCAAAATCATTTGCAAAAATATATACAATATTCTAATATACATGCCTATACAAAAAATTAATAGTTTCAAGAAAATTAACAATTTGAGTCTTCTTGTGCATCTATGACCTTGAGCTTTAAATGTAAGATCTTGAATCATACATCAGAATGATCACCATATCAATTCCTACAATATTCCAATATACAGCCCTCAAAGTGGGTTGCAAAACTTAGTGGCCAGCTGGCCACCAATTTAAATTTTCTGGTGGCCAGTGGAAATTCCAAGTGGGCAGGCAATCTTTTCTTCAAATGATGAAAAATTAAAGCAACTTTTGGTTATGGAAAACAAAAATGCACATTTTTAAAATTGACTTACAATCACTTACATTAGTATTATTAATAACAATAATGATGATGTAAAGTGTCCATTATATTGCCTGAACAGTAAATTATATTGCCTGAACAGTATCATTATATTGCAACAGTACCATGAAAATTCTGTAACACAGAAATAATATCTGTTCTCTAGTCACAAAAGTTCAAATTTAAAATGGACAAGCTGGCCACCATTTACAAATTTTAGGTCGCCAGACACAATTCCAGGTCGAATTGGCCACCATTTTAGTAGACAAAATTGAGGGCTGATATACATGCCTATACAAAAAAGTTAATAGTTACCAAGATAATTAACAATTTCAGTTTTTTATGCACCTTTGACCCTGACCTTTGAATGTAAGACCTTGAGCCATATATCAAAATGATTGTCATATCAACACCTACAATATTCTAATATATATGCCTATGCAAAAAGTTAATAGTTTTCAAGCTAATGCACAACTTTAGTTTTTATAAGCAAAAATAACATTTCAGGGGCAACAACTCCTACATGCATTAACATATAGTTACGAAACTTTGTTTCATTTTAAATTTTGTCATGATGAACATTTTAACAAGGTTGTGATGATATATACTTGAGAAATTTTGAAGAAAGTAGCCTAAAACTGCAAAATTACAAACTAGGTAATGACCTTGACCTTTTACCTTGACACCATTTTAAAGGTTATTTTAAGAAAAGGTGAAAACTGAAAACCCCATGTCAATATCTGTTTAAATAGTGAAGTTATATCAATTTGAAGCTATTTTACGAAATTTTTAAAATTAAATGTAAAAATGTGTAACCCATTTTTCAACCAAATTTCATAAAAAAAACAACTATAGGCTTAAGACCCTAGAGAAGCCAAATATCACATCAGATTTTTCTCCCATCATTGGTTTTGGAGAAGAAGATTTTTAAGATTTTTGAACCCCTATGTCACCATGACCTAGTTTTGATAGCTAAGGCATCTGAATTACACCGACCCAGACATGCTTCTGGCCAAGTCTCATTAAAATCTGTCCAGTACTTTCGCAGGAGAAGTCGAAAATATGTGTAATGACGCACACACTTACACACACATGCATGCTCGCACACTCGCACACACCTACACACGCTGCGCTATGCCGTAAGCTCACATGGTCAGGTGAGCTAACAAGTCTTAAAAATTCCACAAAAAGAGGTTAGCTACTTCCGTCATTCTATGACACAACAAAATTTAAATTTCTATTCCGTCTTTAATGAAATGATGAATAATGACAAAGTTATCATATAAACCAATTTAAAAATGGCAAGAGAGCTAAGGTTAAACAAGTTGTCAAAACTTCTGAGTTTGAACATAACTGAAAAATAAACGTAATCAAGAATAAAAAACCTCTTGCCATTTTCTTTTCATTCAGTAAAGTACATAAATGGCAGTTTGAAGTTTATTACCCAAATAAGGCGAATGCCCTTACATTTGACCTCATGTAGTTAAATAGTTCTGAAAAACATTAAAAAATTAAAGCCTGCAGTGACATATCTTCTAAAGCATTTTAATTTGTAGCAAAAGTGCAAAGTCATAAACTAGATCATGAAGTGAACTTGGCTCCTTCTACAGACACATTGAAATTGAAACCTCTATATTAATTTTTAAATACTGGTAGTAAACATAAAGCAATTAAAATCTTATTTTGAAAATGAGGTCCTGATCTGACCTTTGATATAGCCTGAAGTAGGTAAAGGTGCAAAAAATTGAAATATGCATTGAATATCTTCAAATAGATAAAATTGAAGCAAAGGTAAACTTCAAAAACTAGAACCTTGACCTCATTTTTAAGGTCACTTCAAGAAAACATCAACACTGAAGACCTGTGTAATTATCTATTCAAACTGTCAAGAAGTAATTTTTTAAAGCTATTTCTCAGTTTTTAAAGTTGTTTACACAAAATTGTATAAACAAAAACATTTTATATGAATTAACCACTGGCTTAAAACCCTTAAAAATGCCATTTCCGCATCAGAAACTACCACTGACTAAGACCCTTAAAAATCCCATTTTCACATCAGAACTATCTTATTCTTTCATTTTCTGAAAAAAAATCCATTGTTTTTCTACCATTGACCTTGACTTTTGATGCCTTAAACCCAAAAGCAATCCAAATCAAGATATTGTCAATATGTACTGATATGCAAAGTTATTTTGTAAAATTGTCTTCAACTGTTAAAGTTATCATCTGGAAACAAACTAAGCACTTATAGGTTCAAATACAATATTTGATTATTATCATAAAATTCATCATTTAGACATGAAAACATAATTTGTTATTCGTTTTATTACCTAGAATTCTCTCCTTTTCTTCCTGTGACTTACTTTGCCAGTCCTCTGCAGAAATCTCTGATTCCTGTAGTAATGGCATACTCTCTATAAGCTCTAGTTGTCTTTGTTGTTCTGGTGTCAAGTGAATAGGTGCAGATTCTTCAGAATCCTAGGTCAATATGATATCATAATAATCAAATATAAGTATTGACAACATAAAACTTGATAATAATAAGCTCATTAAACTTTTTACACCCCATACCCACCATATTCTCATGTGATAAAGGTATTAGAGTTGAGAAATGGTGTTTCAACCCTCCAGTCTAGACAGATGAGTTTATTTTTTATCTTTGGCAATGTATATAATGGGTTTTTAAAGGGTACTGTAACCAAATTTTTGGGTACCACAATTGTTTTATATATTATTTAAATATCACAATATTGAAAACTGCATAAAATTATTGACAAAAAAAAAAAAAAAAAAGTAATAGAAATCCACATTTTTTAACTTTCCCTTGATCGCAAAGTGAAAACACCTCGTATTGAGTTATAAATGTGTGACATCATAGCCGTATTAGAAGTAGTGTCTAACATAACAGAATGTAGTAACAATGATAATATACTGACATATGTAGAAGAAAGTAACGGCTCTGACATGTACCTTAATTAGGTAAAATAGTTCATCATTATTTGGGGAAGCAGTACATAATCTTATGAGTGATGAATTTGGAGTATAGCCGTATTTATTCAAACCAGAAACAGACAAAATCTGATGGAACATATATTAAGTTGAGCTCCGATCTACCCAAAAATTGTGATTGCAGTTGGTTGGCATAGCTGTTGAAAAATGTGGCGAGTGTTAACGTGTCACTAACATAAAAATTGATTAAATCGTTTACTTGTTTAAGAAAAATTATATTAGTCTGACTGGACAGACTCGAGAATTGCAATTGGTTGCATAGCTATATAGAAAATAAACGATTAGTTTTACTTTGTCAAATACACAAAATTAATTTTATCGTTGACATTTTAAAATGAATTAAATATCAAGTTGGACTAGATAGGCTACTGGCTGAATATTATGGAACTTACTGTGGCACTGGCTAAAAATCAATACATAACAAGAGGCCCATGGGCCTTAACGCTCACCTGAAGATATTGTCCAATACTGTTTGCAAAGCGAAATAGACAATATATTAAGTAGAGAAACTTAAAAGTTTTCTCAGGTTAAGAACTCCCACAAAACTTAATAAGAAATATTCATTCACATTTAATTTATATGTAGCTTATATGATATGCATGAAGTAACTGTAGTGCAATGACTAATTTCCAAATCATTAATCAATTTCAGTATACTTATGCAGCTATGTCCTGACCTTTCAACATATATGACCTCGAACCATATATGATTGTCATGTCAATACATACAATATTCTTAATATACATGCTTATGCATGAAATGAATAGTTTTCAAGATAACCAGCAATTTAAGTCTTCTTTTGCAGCTGTGACCTTGACCTGTTCAAACTATGACCTTGACCCATATATCAAATGATTGTCCTGTCCAATACCTACAAGTATTCTTATATACATGCCTATCCAAAAAAGTTAATAGTTTCAAGATATAGTGACAAATATATAATTTTTAAGCAATTTCCCCACTCAGTGCCTTACAATTTCCCCATTTTGAGCCCCATAGCTACCTTTGTGCAAATCTGAAACTAATGACCTAAGGATGTTTATAAATGAATAACTAAGGTATATCTCTTGTAGTTTCAGAGGAGAAGATTTTTTAAAGATTTTGCACTATTTCCCCTTTATGGTCCCCAAGGTGACATAAATCCTTCATTAAATCTTGGCTCAGAGGTTTGGAGAAGATAAAAATGTAAAAGTTTACGCATGACAGACGAAGCACGACAGACAAAGATCGATAGCAATAGCTTATCTGAGCTTTGAGCTCAGGTGAGCTAAAAATGTCCTGCTGGTGATGTTTTTTGACAGTCAAAATATTTTTGTCAGACATATCCAGCAAAGAATACTATTTTTAGACCCCTGATACAAAGAAGTGCTTGCAAAATTATTAAAAATAAAGCATTAAATAAGCATTAATAAAGCATTAAAAATAAGTTGTTTGAAAAATGTTATTAGTGAATATTTTTGTACAGTCCGTGTACGTACCTCTGAGTTTACTGCCATCTGTGCTAGCTGTTTTGTTTCTGTAGGGCAGAGTTTGTTGCTAAGAGTTGTTTCAACAGAGCATTCTGACTTGGTGTTCTTTGATCCTCATCTGCAGGCAGTTCATTTCCACCTTTAAAAAAAGATGCAAAATTTGTCATGAACTTTTTACACATTTTTTTTCAAAATATATTTCATATATTTGCATCACTTTGGAAATGTTATTCATTTCAATTATTATGTAAAAATTTCTTTATATGTTAATGAAACAAAAGTAAACCAAATAGCTTACTATCTTGGGCTTGTATGAAGAATTTATCTTGTCTGGAAACATGAAATCTTAAATAAACCCAAGTGTATACAATTGAAAATTCTTATTTCAACCATAAATACAGTTTTTTAAAAATTGAAAATTCTTATTTAAACCATAAATACAGTGTTTTAAAAATTAAATGTTTCAATGTTCTTCATACAACCTTTAACCAAAAACAATGACAATATATGTTATCTAACAGGGAGAATGTATGGCTTCTGTTCTATACTTTACACAGTAAAGTTAAAGACTGACAAAGTTTTATCAACCTTTTCAACACACATGACAAAAACATTTTATGTCACAGAAAGAAGACCAAGAGGCCTTTACGCTCACCCGATGAAATGTCCAAAAACTTGCAAGGAACTTAATTACAAAAACTTTACAAAATTCCTCAAGTTTGGACATGCCCCAATAATTAATCAAAAATATCTAGTCACTTTTCATTTATAAATAGCTAATGCTAATATGCATAATTTAATTAAAGTACAATGAATAATTTTCAAATCATTAACCATTTCAGTCTTCTTTGCAGCTGTGACCTTGACCTTTCAACAATGAACTTGAACTATATTATCAAAATGATTGTTGTCGCAATACCTACAATATTCTAATATACATGCCTATACAAAAAGTTTATAGTTTTCAAGATAATTAGCAATTTAACTTTTCTTTTGCAACTGTGACCTTGACCTTTCAACATATGACCTTGAACCATATATCAAAATGAGTGTCATGTCAATACCTACAATATTCTAATATACATGCCTATACAAAAAGTTAATAGTTTTCAAGATAATTAGCAATTTAACTTTTCTTTTGCAGCTGTGACCTTGATCTTTCAACATATGACCTTGAACCATATATCAAAATGATCGTCATGTCAATACCTACAATATTCTAATATACACGCCTATACAAAAAGTTAATAGTTTTCAAGATAATTAGCAATTTAACTTTTCTTTTGCAGCTGTGACCTTGACCTTTCAACATATGACCTTGAACCATATATCAAAATGATCGTCATGTCAATACCTACAATATTCTAATATACACGCCTATACAAAAAGTTAATAGTTTTCAAGATAATTAGCAATTTAAGTCTTCTTTTGCAGCTGTGACCTTGACCTTTCAACAAATGAACTTGAACTATATATCAAAATGATTGTTGTCGCAATACCTACAATATTCTAATATACATGCCTATACAAAAAGTTAATAGTTTTCAAGATAATTAGCAATTTGAGTCTTCTTTTGCTGCTGTGACCTTGACCTTTAAACATATGACCTTGAAATATATATCAAAATGATCGTCATGTCAATACCTACAATATTCTAATATACATGCCTATACAAAAAGTTTATAGTTTTCAAGATAATTAGCAATTTAACTTTTCTTTTGCAACTGTGACCTTGACCTTTCAACATATGACCTTGAACCATATATCAAAATGATCGTCATGTCAATACCTACAATATTCTAATATACACGCCTATACAAAAAGTTAATAGTTTTCAAGATAATTAGCAATTTAACTTTTCTTTTGCAGCTGTGACCTTGACCTTTCAACATATGACCTTGAACCATATATCAAAATGATCGTCATGTCAATACCTACAATATTCTAATTTACACGCCTATGCAAAAAGTTAATAGTTTTCAAGATAATTAGCAATTTAACTTTTCTTTTGCAGCTGTGACCTTGACCTTTCAACATATGACCTTGAGCCATATATCAAAATGATCGTTGTCCAAATATCTACAATATTCTAATATACATGCCTATACAAAAAGTTAATAGTTTTCAAGATAATTAGCAATTTAAGTCTTCTTTTGCAGCTGTGACCTTGACCTTTCACCAAATGAACTTGAACTATATATCAAAATGATTGTTGTCGCAATACCTACAATATTCTAATATACATGCCTATACAAAAAGTTTATAGTTTTCAAGATAATTAGCAATTTAACTTTTCTTTTGCAACTGTGACCTTGACCTTTCAACATATGACCTTGAATCATATATCAAAATGAGTGTCATGTCAATACCTACAATATTCTAATATACATGCCTATACAAAAAGTTAATAGTTTTCAAGATAATTAGCAATTTAACTTTTCTTTTGCAACTGTGACCTTGATCTTTCAACATATGACCTTGAACCATATATCAAAATGATCGTCATGTCAATACCTACAATATTCTAATATACACGCCTATACAAAAAGTTAATAGTTTTCAAGATAATTAGCAATTTAACTTTTCTTTTGCAGCTGTGACCTTGACCTTTCAACATATGACCTTGAACCATATATCAAAATGATCGTTGTCCAAATATCTACAATATTCTAATATACATGCCTATACAATAAGTTAATAGTTTTCAAGATAATTAGCGATTTAAGTCTATTTTTGCAGCTGTGACCTTGACCTTTGAACATATGACCTTGAACCATATATCAAAATGATTGTTGTCGCAATACCTACAATATTCTAATATAAATGCCTATACAAAAAGTTAATAGTTTTCAAGATATAGTGACAAATAAATAATTTTTAGCAATTTTCCCACTAAGTTCCTTGCCATTTCCCCATTTTGAGCCCCATGGCTTTCATTTGTGCAAATCTAAAACTAAATGACCTAAGAATGTTATAAGTGAAATAACTAAGGTATATCACTTGTACATTCAGAGGAGAAGATTTTTAAAGTTTTTCACTATTTCCCCCCTTATGGGGCCCCAAGGGGACATAACTCCTTCATATGTGCAAATCTGAAAGGCCTTCACCCAGACATCATCATCACCAAGTTTCATCAAATTTGGGTTGGTAGTTTTAGAGGAGTTGATTTAAATGTAAAATGTTAACGCACGACGGACGACGCACGACAGACGACGGACGGTGAACCATCGCAATAGCTCATCTGAGCTTTCAGCTCAGGTGAGCTAAAAATCTAGAAGTGTGAACAATATTTAATTAATCTGAGACACAAAGAGATAACTTACCACCCATCCAACCACTTCCAGAAGCAGGTGGTCCCTGACTCCAACCCCATCATCTTCTTCCCCCCAACTACCACTGGCATTCCATTGTTTACCCACACCAATAGGTTTACCTACTAATAAAAAAAAATAAATAAAAAACTTGAAATAATAAAAAAAAAAATTCAGTCAATCTGAAAACTAAGCATATATAGTTAAAATAAAATCATTATTCAAGTATTAAGTATTGATCGATTTATTTTTATTATTTTTGTTGTTGTTATTATTGCTTCAAAGCAATTTTTAAAGAAATTGTTATTTTCACAAGAATAGTTAGGGCTGTTCCATTAAAACATATGAGGTACCCGGGGAAGGCACTTTTGATTTTGGGTAACCACCCATAGAAGAGATTTACAAATTCTTATGACCACAATGTGAATCAATCGCCCTACTTTTAATATGGTTTTATTCTGTTATCAATAAGTTGATTTTTTTCAAGATGTATCTTATTTTAAAATGCAGAGATGACTTCAAACTATTATCCTTTACAATCAGTTATTTTCTGATGGAAAATCTCTTGGGTTGAACGGACCTTAGGATGAACGGATCTAAGATGAACATACTTGGGGCCGGCGAAAGTGTATCCAGGGCAAATTGACACAGATTTCGTCCATTCAAAAATGACTGTTTTACTACAATATGGAACACTAGAAATTACCAAAATTTTAACGATAAAAACTACTGGCGAACCCATAGACTTATATTTACTTTTTGAAGAGATTACATTAGACCAACCACCCATAGATGTGTTTTATGTCCAACACAACATACGATAAATTTGTTTTTCCATTCTGAACAGACTGGCATATATTTTTATTAAATTGCCGTCCCCAGGTGCCTTATACAGTATGTTTTAATGGAACAGCCCTTATACATATTATTATTTAAATTCACTATACAAAACTAAGTTGTTTACAACTATAAGATACATTTGTTTGGTATACAGGCACAGAATTTGTAGATTAGCAGAAAACTTTTAAACTTAATATCTCTTTTAAGCACAGGTACAGTCAATAAAGAAAAAACACGGAAAGCATAAAAGTTATATGTTAGGCCAGAATAAATTAATACCTAGATTTTCATCCAATTTTTTTTCAAATGGGGGCGGGGGGGACGGATTTTATTTTTTTATTTTATTTCTCAGCATTAACTTTGGCCGAGCTTTCAGACACCACAATACCAGCTCATCTTGATTGAATTCAATATACGATCCCAAAAATGAAACAACATCTCCGACTTTTGTGGTAGGATTACACTTTGTCAACTCGTGTTTTGTGCAACCAACATGAACCGTGATTCTTGAATTCAATGCGTTAGCAACGGGTATCTGATGATCGAGTTTACCACCTACAAAGTCGTTATATAATTCCATTAATATCATAGTGTCTGGAACTTGACAGCCATACCAGTGATTGTTTTTTTTAGCCTGATTTTACAGTGGCTATAATAAATACCATGTTACAACCTGTGAATATGCGAAACATGCTACTTTCGTTTTTGAAAATTCGTCTGCAACTTGATTGGACACCATTTAACTTCTACGTATTATCCTATGGCTCATGGAGCACAAAACACTCTACTTTCGTTGTTATAATGCAGAACTCGATCGGAAACCAGTCAGATTTTACTTATTACCTAATGGCTCATGGAGCGAGCAGACTTGTTATAAAAGCCGGAATTGAAACCGGACACGGGTACAAAATCCGAAAATAAAATAAATCGGGGCGGGTGTTGAAATAGGGGGCGGGCGGGGATGAAAATCTAGGTATTAATTTATTATTGCCTTACTTTGAAAATTTATATTTTTCTGTATAACGAGAGTGAAATTATTTAATACTTTTCATTTTTGCAACAATCCAATCAAAAACTATCTATTAGGGAAACAATCGAAAAATAAATACAAAAATGCAATACAACATTTCTTGCATAAAAAAAAAAAAAAAAAAAAAAAAAAAAAAAAAAAAAAAAAAAAAAAAAAAAACTGTCAATACATATTGTAAAAAAGTTATATAAATTCCATACCATCCATACCTGGCTGCATCCTCAATAATATTTGGCACTTTCAGTGATAAAGTAAAATTCGTTGCTTAGAGGCAGAAGCCTCCTGCGTACTTAGCACTTTCTTGTCAATAAAACTGAAAAGTAACGTTTTAACATTGACACTTTTAGAACGACAAATTGACACCACCCTGAGCTTTCAGTCTACTTATTGAACCTTACCAAGTACTTGGAAACAAGTTCATTTTTGACACTTGAATCAATACTAGAACGATTCTAATGAATCCAACATAAAGAGCTTGATTTATCCAAAGAGAACACCACCCTTATTTTCAACCTGCTACCATAAGTTAGAGATTCACCGAGGATTTATCAATTTTCTGAATTTTTTTATTTTCTAAAAATGTATATTTTGAACAAGAATTCCACAGTTGTAAATGTCATGCCCATTAGTTTTTGATTGAATAGAAAATACATTACTTTAACGTAAACATTCACATTTTGACATGCCGCCGCCATCGACACGGAAATAACACCCCAAGTCTCATCTTATGGCGTTGCCAGGCTCGACAAAAATAGATATTTCTAATCACAATCCATGAGGTGAATTTTCTAAAATTTCATTCCTATTCAGTCCCTTGTTCAATGATTGTTATTATAAGCTTGGAGCATGTGCAATGATGTACACAGACTTGAATGAATCAAAGGGGAAACTTGACAGATTTCATCAATTTTCTGTCATTAATATCCAAATGTACTCACAATGGCATTAGTTATCTCTTACAAAGTCATCAATGACAAATTTAAGAAATTCTGTTTCATTTATCATATTTGGTTTGGCAAGGTGTGTTTAAATGACCCAGTGTTTTTTTTTTTATGTAACCATGTTCTAAAATTAAATCCCACAGGCTACATCTTGCTGAGAAATTACTGCAATTTCTATATTTATTTAAGCTATATCATTGAACCAAATGTAACAACATTTATTAGGAACATAATTAAGTAGATCAGCACCATTTTAATTTTTTTCTAGGAAAACTTAATGTAGCTTTAAAACTGATTAAAATGTTACAATTAAATAATTACTAGCTAAATTTTTATCTACTTTTTTTTAAAGATGCCTGTATGTAGGATACACTAAAAATTAAACTTACCCTGAAGAATGCAACCTTTTTGAAAAATTAAAAGTACAATATCTGTTAATGCTACACTTTAAAGGAATTTCCTTTATCTACAAAGAGAAAAACACAACTTTAGGCTAAACTACAAATTTATTTATGATCATATAATCTTTGTTTGAATTAATTTTCAAATACAAGAAAGTTCAATGCATTCACAAAGTATAAATGGAATGCAATTAAGCAAAATAGTAGATGATGCTGTGCAACTTCTATGAATAACGTTTTAGAAAATGCATTGTTTTGCAACATTTTTATTCACCATATATACCATACCAGGCCCCAGTTTCACAATCATTCTTTAACTAAGATTTTCCTTAACTTGAATCCTACAAAATTGAAATTTTGATTATTTGGTTAATTTTGTTGATATTTAGAAATTTAAGGTTTAATTTGAAGATCACTTAGAGCTTGTAACATCTATATGTAGTTTTATCACAAATGTTCATTTGTAATTCACACAGAGATTGCCAAAATTTGTAAGATTTAAGATAAGGAAAAATCTTAGTTATGGAATGATTGTGAAACCGGGGCCAATTATAAATAAGGATGATTCTGTAATCACAAGCATTTCTTTTAAGCTTAAAGTGAAATAAAGGGAAGAAATTACAAATGTATCAATAATTTAGAATTATCAGCACCCGATTTTGATTTATCCATCTTTTCTCATAATCGGTTATTTGTTACTCTGTAAGTTGTGTTAGTACAGCTACTGCATAGTGCTGGTGCTATATTCTCTCTCTCTCAGTGCTGGTGCTATATTCTCTCTCTCTCTCTGTGTGTGTGTGTGTGTGTGTGTGTGTGTGTGTGTGTGTGTGTGTGTGTGTGTGTATGTGTGTTATTTGTCTTTCAGTCTGATAATTGAAAGGTAAAACAAATAAATTAGATTTTTGGATCTATAATTATAATTATACAGATTATAATTTGACATCAACTCAGGAGCACCAACCATTTCAGTTTAAACTTTTATATTACAGTCAAACCTGTCTATAGTGGTCAGCTGTCGGACCAGGCCAAAGTGGCCACTATAGACAGGTGACCACTATGGACAGGTTTGCAATATTTCGGCAAATTATCTCTCATTGCATAAAGATTGACTGATTGATTAAAAAACAAGTGTGTGTGTGTTTTTGTTTTCTATAAATTCGAAAATTTAAGAGGTAAAAAATAAATTGCAAATTGCATTTAAAAAAAAAATTAATTATAAGTGAAAAAATGAGAAAAATGAGAGAGAGAGAGAGAGAAAGAGAGAGAGAGAGAGAGAGAGAGAGAGAGAGAGAGAGAGATTTTATTCTATATATATCACTGCCAAATTAAAATAAAAACTTCAATTTGATCGACTCATAAATTGCCGAATTTCGGATATTATTAACACGTTTATTTTCTCATCTAATGACCTCTACCCTGTTTTTTCAAAGTTAATGCTTTTCTCTTTGGTGCTGACATGATGAAAGTGATAAAATCTACCATCGTTAGTCTTATTTTAAAAGACTTTACTACTCCAATGTGACTCCCACGTGTCATGGATAAATACCAGCAATTAACTAGCGGTAATGTTTAATGTGGAAGAATTTGACTTATACTCCTTTGTCGGTACCGTTGACAAGCCGTCCACCATTGTTTTGATTAAATTAATCAACGGATTAAACCTGTCACAGAGAAGCCATGCCTTGGCTTAGATATATCACATGTAAACAATTTTTATGACCAGGAAGTGAAATAACATGTTTCCAAGGGAAATAACTCGACTTCCGGTTTTATGTTGTTGGCCGTTAGACAGAAATTGAGTTTAAACGGGACAGAAAATAGTGGCTGTTAACCACATTAGACAGGTGACCGCTATGGAAAGGTGTTTTATATAATAAAATGACACGGGACCGGCGAA
This sequence comes from Tegillarca granosa, assembly GCA_029721355.1. NCBI lineage: Eukaryota > Metazoa > Mollusca > Bivalvia > Arcoida > Arcidae > Tegillarca > Tegillarca granosa. The sequence continues at coordinate 1,369 of JARBDR010000916.1, read as the reverse complement.
AACTGGCCGCTATACGGAGGTAACCGTTATGGACAGGTGACCGTAAACACAGGTTAGACTGTATTCTAAATAGAGATAAATTTAGATCAAAATAATACATACCTTTTTCATTAGAATATCTGTAAAATATAGTTAACAACAATCTGTAATGATAAAGGATATTTTATTCTTTAAAAATATGTGTAACTTACTAACTTTGACTATAAATCATTAAATAATACCAAATAAAAATATTAAAAATATTTGTTAATAAAGACGTGCAAAAAGTATTCAGATATTTTTAAAATTCAGAATTTTATAGGAAATGATTAATTTTTAAAATTTTCAAAAATTCTCATTTTCTTGATCAATTTTAATTTTGAATAAATGTCATTGTACTTATCATCAAACTTAATTACAATCCCTATTCTAACAACCAACCATTTAAAGTTTGCTTTTTATAGCAATGTTTACAATCCTGTATTAGACTTTAGACAAAAAATAACGATAAAATTCATTTTAGCACTAAAAAACCTCCCATACTAAATTTGGTGTAAACTGACCAAGTGCTTTGACAATTTACCAACCACTGATGAATCTATACTTTCCAGTGAAATATTAAAAACTGTTCCAATACTTGCTGCATGGCTTTTAAATTTCAATAGATTTTGTGTATACTTTTCACAGTATAACCTGTTTTAATAGGCCACTAATGGGACAAGACAAAAGTGGATGCTTAAGACAGGTGGCCTTTAAAACCAGGTTGTTTTATATATACAGTCAAACCTGTCTATAAAGGCCACCCATGGGAATCAATAAAAGTGGCCTTTATGGACAGGTGGCCTTAATATACAAGTTCAAATAATATCGACAAAGAGCAAATGGGATAGAATTTTAATGGCCTTTATAGGCAGGTGACCCTTATAGAGAGGTGGCCTTTAAGGCAGGTTTGACTGTATATGAGATATGAAATGAAATTTTTGTCATTATAATACATAATAAACATCTCATGCAAAATAATCTGTGATTGTTTACTGTTATATGGATTTTAATAACATTTTGGAGAGAGAGAGAGAGAGAGAGAGAGAGAGAGAGACAGAGAGACAGAGCAGGTTAAAACAAAGTGATTAATCAGGCGAAGCTATCTATATATAATAATGTCAATTAACAAATGTAAATAGACATTTGTTTATTATGAGTAGAAGTTAGGTACCAAAAGAAGGATAACCTGCCACTGTCAGTCTTAATGTAAGGTGATATCGCTAAATAAAAACAATTTAATGATTAAATTTTAATTAAATTTCTGACTTTTAGAAGCTATAGAATTGGTTTCATTTAAATCTTTTGTAAATCGCAAAGATTTTTAAATAATTAATGAACCGATTAGTTT